>PISX010003937.1:0-61394 GCA_004024625.1 Mellivora capensis
AAGCAACAAGACGGGATTGGGAGGGAGACAAACCATAAGTGACTCTTAATCTCACAAAACAAACTGAGGGTTGCTGGGGGGAGGGGGGAGGGAAAGAGGGGGTGGGGTAATGGACATTGGGGAGGGTATGTGCTATGGTTAGTGCTGTGAAGTGTGTAAACCTGGCGATTCACAGACATGTACCCCTGGGGATAAAAATATGTTTATTAAAAATAAATAAATAAATTAAGTGAAAAAAAAAAAAAAAAGAATCATCACTATTTGCATACAAAATACTTTTGTCCCAGGTAAAAGCAAGTGCTTGGTGTTGGTCAATGACCAACTGTGCAGTGTTATGTAACAAATGATAACATCTGAGAGGAAAAGGTTTCCTATCAGAGGCAGGTTTGAGACTTATCTCAGGTCTCACCTCTTCCCACTCTCTTCCTTCTCTTCTCCACTCAATAATTTGATCATTTCCTGATCTGCAAGAATTAGGGTGGAAACCATGTTCTAAAGGGTCATAAATTAAATCAGAGGCATGACCTCTGAGAATCAGACCTTCCAATCACTTTGATATCATGGGGAGATCAGACACAGATTCATGAAAAGGAGTCATATAAAGCAATATAACAAAGGAATGCAAATTAAAATCATACTAGCTTGCCTATAAATTCTAGAGTGACCTGGACTAGAGATGCAATATAGAGATAACAGTAAAAGAAGGCTTGCTGGAAACAAGACTCCTCCCAAGATCATGGGTATGGTGCCTGCTGGCAGTCTGCACCACAGTGGCCGCCAGACAGAGGGAACACTGGCCAGGGATGATAGAGGGGAAAAAATCCAATGTCTGTCATAAGCTGTCAGACAGTCATTAGCATTCTCTTGACCAAAGAGGAGTTTAAATTTGAAGGTCTCGCCTGATCAAACACACTTTCTGTGTAATGAAGTATTGAGCCAACCCTTGGAATAAAAACCTAAAGGTCTCCTTGAAACTACACTGCTATTTGGAACACATTCATCTTCTGCTTATGGGATCACATGGCCATCGGGTCCATTTCTTTCTTAAATTTCAGTTATTAAAATAGAAGAAAATGATTTACTTTATTTAAGCTAGAACTGATATCTGATCCATGTTGTTTCTTCCAAACGTCATAACAAGAGTATTGGTAGTTCTGATGTAATAAATAGTACTTAAGTTGACTTAATACATTTCTGAATAACAAACTACTAGAAGGCGCACCTGGGTGGCTCAGTCATTAAGTGTCTGCCTTCGGCTCAGGTCAAGATCCCAGGGTCCTGGGATGGAGCCCCACATCGGGTTCTCTGCTCAGTGAAGAGCCTGCTTCTCCCTCCCTCTCTGCCTACTTGTGATCTCTCTCTCTGTCAAATAAATAAAATCTTAAAAAAAAAACCCAAAACCAATGTAAGTCTGAAACAGATAGTTTAAATAGAACTTTTTTCTTCTAATAAGTTTCTTTTTCCTACTTATACTCTATATGTTTAAGTATATAGTATATATTTTATATATATAAAAACACACACACATATACACTTTAAATGTGTTTACTTTTTATTCAAAGAACAGAAATACCACTTTTTTAGTTTGTTGCCCAAATTTTAGAAGGCATAATCTTTTTACTACATATTAGTGTTAACACATACCTACTCAAATTTCTAAAGAAAGTCACTTCGGAGTGTGTCCTATGTTCATACTTGCTGCATTATAAAAAATAAACACCAAATTTACCTAAGGTAGGTTGAATGAATCTATGCAATGGCATGATTCAGGGATCAGAACAACTGGGCTGCCATCCCATTCTTAGATTCTCAGGAGTCTGTAATTAATTCTCTATAACTCATCTTGGGTATATATCACAGAGAGTTTAAGGAACCCTCAGGGTGAATCGCATTTTTGGAGATGTTTGTTTCTTATTCAGCTAAGAGCTTCATTTCTGAGAGGTTACACCCAAACTCCAAAAGCTGCAGTGAGAAGAGAACCTAATTTTGGAGACTGGGATTGCTGGGATGTGTATATTCCCTGAGCTCAAAGTCCTAGAGGGGACGCCTGGTTGGCTCAGTTAGTTGAGCATCACACTCTTTGATTTTGGCTCAGGTCATGATTTCAGTGTCTGGAGACAGAGCCCCAGGTCAGGGTCTGCTCTCAGCGGGGAGTCCACTTGGGATTCTCTCCCTCTCTCTCTCCCTCTGCCCCTCCTCCCATTCTGACTCACTCTCTCCCCCACCTCTAAAATCAATCAATCAATCAATCAATCAATCTGGGGGGGAAAATTTTCCAGAGGATTATCATGCAATAGATCTTCTCCATGCAGACTTAGGTTCCTCAAAAAACACTCAAGAAAGTACTATTCAAGGGGAAGAACTTAAAACCTTGTACTGAAAAAGCAGGAAACCCTGGCAGGCTCTAGTTGTATGCAAAATTTTGGCAGCAAAACCAACTTTGAATCCAGATAATCTTCCCAATTGCATAACTCTAGCCAGTGTATGCTCTAGGAACATACTATACATATGAGTATTTTCCACACTCCCTACATCTTCTCATGGTAGAGACCTTGAAAATGGCTCTGGTGCTTCAGTGGCACATGAGAAGTTACAATAACTGGAGAAGAAGAGGGATAGAAAAGGAGAGAGATAGGCTGGGGTGTCAGGTGTAGGTTCTACCATTTTCACTTGAGCCCCGTTACTACTGAAGAAGGGAAAAGAGCTGCCCTAGGCAGATGGATGTACAAGGAATGCCAAGTGGAAATACACTGGCAGGAAGGGGAAACAATACTGAGCTAATACATTAGATGTGGAAAGCTCAGTAAAAGCTCAGACACATTGAGCTTTCTAGATCTAATACCTCTTGATAGCTCATGATAAGAATGACTACTTGAAATGATTTTATATTCAACGTGTACTCTTAACTATTTACACTGTCATTACATTTGTTTTATATCAATAAGAGTGATTATGTAATGCCCAGCTTTTCGAGTTGCTCCTTAACACACATAACATTGTATCAAATCATATAAGACATGGTTTAAAATGAAAGGCAAGTGGATGTCTTCATTAAGTTTCAGTTACATTGGGCTTTATAATGACTTGCTGCTATTGGAACATAAGCTCCAGATCTTTGGAAACTTGTACTTTTCCATTAAACCTTGTCCTTAACTTGATCGCAACTGGCACCCTTTTGCTCTCAGATTATGTTCTTATACCATGTATTACAAACCTCTGAAAGAGGATATATGTTTTAGATAATTATAACTATAGAATGAAATATAAATAGTTATTATCTTAAATTAATAAGAATGCATTAACATTTTGGTCCTATAAAAACAATATGTTCTCCTATAGCTTTAAGAAATAAAGATTTTTTACTTAAAAATAACCATATTGGTGTCATTATCAGTTTCTAGACTTCTGTGAATGGAAGGTATATGCAAAAGGACCTCCAAAGGCTGAAGGAATTGTAAAGTTGGAAAAAAGGTCAAGTCCAGCTTGACAAGAAATGGTTTATTAAGCTGACATATAGAGAAGCATGTCTTAGGCTGCCACAAAACAAGTGGATCTCCACAACCCCATCTCTGGTAAGACCTGCTTTTATAGCCCTATAGGCTGGAGAGTACATGCTAGGAGACCATCCAGGAAGGGAATGTTTGAGAACAGGTGTGTGTCATAGTTCCATCTCCAGGGCAGACCAAAGATGTTATGCGCTGAGGATGTACTTATGAAGAATGTGTTCAGAAAGGCTCCAGGTCACAGAATGATTATCATGGTGGATTTGTCTAAGATGGTGTGATTCACACAAGACCTTTTTTGATGTATAAAAGTAGAAAAATCTCTCACATAATCTATAATGCTGCTCTTGCCATTTGTAGGATATCACCAGAAATTAGCTTTTTTGGCTAAAACATACTCATTATGTCATATTGCAATAAGATTATGGTTTATATAGACAATTATCATTGATGGAATTGAGCGTTGTTTTTCTTAAATGGCCCCAGATATCCTTCTTTTCTTGTTTTTCTTTTTTCTACAAAAATCTCCAATGGAAAAATATCCATGGAAAAAGTCACTCACTTGTTGCAAATATGTTGTCATGTTAGTTGTGATGGTCAATTCTTCATTTCTAAAATGGTCCAAGAAAAAGAAAGTCATTTTGACATGCTTTATCCCAACCAGTAATTTCCTGTGAAAGCAAATAATTTCTGGCTACGCCATTTTCTTGTTAGATCATTATTTAGAGGAATTATTTGTTTTCATTTTCATGTTCAAGTACTGTTGCTATATATGCTAGGTGAAGGATAAACTTTGTTTTTTAAATTGTCAACTAAAGTTTTATTTGGTGCACAGAAACATACTTCTCATGGCTTTCAAAAGCAAATATAGCAGGGTTGCAGATTTAACTTTAAGTTAAATCTACTACAACTGAGATTTGTTCCTTTATTTTTATTTTTTAAATTTTTAAAAAAAATTTTTATTTATATATTTCACACACACACACACACACACACACACACAGCACAAGCAGGAGAGCAGCAGAGGGAGAAGCAGGCTCCCTACTGACCAGGGAACCAGATGCGGTGCTCCATCCCAGGACCCCAGGATCATGACCTGAGCTGAAGGCAGAAGCTTAACTGACTGAAATACCCAGGCACCCCATGTTCCTTTATTTTTATCCATAAATATTGTGGGCTTCCCCTGACTTCTAGTAGTGGTGGTGGTGGTGGTGGTGGTTGGGAGGGGAAAATCATTAACTTTTAGCTCTTATCTGTGTGAAATCTTAGTTCAAATGAATAAAGGAAACAATACCTTTAAATAATGCTCAGCTTTGGGGAAAAAGAAAAAAAAAAAAGAGTCTCTGTGATCTCTTTGCATGTCCCCCTAAAACCTCTCCAAAATGGCTTCTGTAAATATGGATGTGGTTTTCATGATCCTGGGACAGTAGTCTTTGGGGTGATGTACCCATTCCCCTGGTTGGTTCTTGCCCAGTTGATACTTGTGGCTCAATTGTAGGGCTATGGAACAGCATAGAGTGCCCCCAAAGTTCTTATGGGTGTTGATTTGGCATTATCTCCATGCTCCTCTCTGCTTCCCACACAAGTTTTCACTTTTTCATATTCTTCTGGGCCTCTTGTTCAATGCTGATGGTTGGGTATGATTAGAGCAGTCCCCAAGGTCTTCATGTGGTTAGAGCTCATCTGAAGCATCCATAGCCACTCTCTCATCTCGTCTCAGTCCCACTTTGGGTTTCTCAGGGCCTACCAATAATTCTGAGTCCCTGGCCTGGAGACTTGCTCTGTAACCCTCTCTACAGAACACCCAACCCCATTAGAGCAACCCCCACTGAGACTCTCTCCATCCCCCATCTCCACAACTGCAGGATCTTATATATACACCGCATGGGAATTAAGGCTTCTTGGGGAAACCACAACATCCTCCTGACCTTCTGCACAGCTAAATGATGTGGGTTCTCTCCAGATTGGTGCAGAGCCGTCTGCGAGGCAATCCCTCTCAGAGTTTCAAGTGAAGAGTTGGGGCAAGAATCCCTCTGCCCCACTCCTTCTGAGTTTTCCTCACTCATCAAGCTGGGGTGGGGGACATATGTCAGCTGTACTTTGCTGTCTTAGTTTTCCTTCTCCATCCTACTACCCTCTTTCCACCATCCCCTGGGAAGAAGGATGGTGGGCTGCCTTCCACTTCATGATATTGTATCTTCTTTTGTGTAGTAGCAGGTCTTGGAGCTTTGCTGTCAGGAAGCAAAGGTTTCTTCTCTAGCCCACAGAACTATGAATTGGATCGTCCAGGCTGAGACGGTGATATGTTAAAGAGGAGAGATAATAGTATTTGGAAAATCCTCTCTCAAGGCAATAACCTGACTTGGAGGTCCTTTTTAATTTTTTCTGCATAATCTTATTTCTTATGCCAGAATCTGAATAATATATATTATTCACCCCCTTAAATTAGATGGACATTCAGGCCAGCTGGATGAAGACCACCCTCTCAGAGAGACAAAGAAAGAAACACATTACTAATTTTCATAATTTTACCCTGTTACAAAATAAACATGCTACCATTGGAAGTCACGTCCTACACAGAAAGAGATGATGTGTTAGCTACCAATTCCTTAACAAAAATCATGGAAGACACAAAGATTTGGTTTTTATCTCCCGGTGGAGATTTTGTTACTATATAAAGACTGAGAATTTTTTGTTTTTGTAAACAAATTTCTTGCAGCAACTGCATGATAGTGTTATTATACAAATAGCTACTCCTTTCTGTGACTAGGCCGAAAAGCTTGACAGTTTACCAAGCCTAGGAAGGAGAACTATCAGTGAAAACTGATCCACACACATGAAGGGTTAGCTTATAGTTCAAAAAGAAATCTTGGATGAGATTGGACATATTGATTCCTTTCATAGTTAACTGAAGCAGGACACAAAAGAAGATTTCATTTATACTCTCTCCCTTAAATACTGCAAAGATACCAATAGCTGACTACAACCATTATTATCACATGGCTTGTCAACTAATATCTGCTTTAAGCAGGAGGATAGATTTTGCATTTTCTATAACTTACTTCCAGATATTCACATAAATTTTAAAACAAATCTTATCATTGGACAATGAAACATGCTGAAGCTTCTTTGGTGCATCTCCTCTCAATACCACTTTTTAATGACATTTCTAATGCACAGAAATTCACCTACTACAAGAGCTTCTTTTCCTTGGCATATGAATTTGGTACTTATTAGGATGTTTGTCTGTGTCCAGAACTCCTCAAGTCACACAGACTCACATGTCCTCAAGGTTGTGCTATGATCAAATCATTCCCTTGTATATGCATGATAACAAAGTGTATCTTCTCACATAAAAAAAAATCTTCATTTTCAATGTTTGAAGTAGCAAGGTACATAGTAACATGGTGGTTATTCAGATCCATTCCTCTTTAGTCTACAAGTAAAGATGAATGAGATTTCTGGTTTTGTTTTGTGTGTATGTGTGTGTATGTGTGTGTGTCTATATAACATGGCACAAAAACCCAACAAAGATATGGAATTTGACTATGGAATAAACCACCATCAACATATTAACAGTTAATGGCCAACTACTCGGGCAAACTTATCTATGCTGCTGTCATGTCATTATCTACACATGCATCAAGAAAGACCCCAAAATATTGCAAGACAGATAGAGCCACAACCCAACAGCTCTGTGTAATAGGATCAACTCATTGACACACACATTATTACTGGCAATTGCTTTTTTATATTCTAAATAATAGCAGGGAGTAGTGCTTGACTTAGTTATGTGTAGTGGTGAATTGGCCATTAGCAAAATGTGGGGCCAATAAATTCTACTGTGATGGCTCAATCTGTATTCTTGGTGAAATCAGGAATGTCTCCCTCTTCCAGGAAGGGAAGAGCTCCAACAAACAGCCTCTAGTGTAGAGGATTGAAATGTAACACCAAACATCAAGACATGGTATAGGTTCTGTAGGTGACATCCCAGGTAATAGTTGGAAATATAAATCAAGATCTATGAGTACATGGTTATCCTCTTAAATTTTATCTCCAACTACTTCTCAACAGTGGTTTTTGGTGAGGCTGAGTTTTGCATGGAGAAAAGGGTGGAGGAGGTGGGAGGCTGGTGAGCAGTACCCAGCTCAAGTCTCAATCCTTTATACCCCAAGAGCAAAACAGTAAGCATTCAGTTAACTGAACCAATACTTGGTATTTCGATGAACATCTAGTGTTACTCCAGAATGGTCCCAGAAGCCTTGGCTCTTATGTTCAACAGTCTAACAAAGTATTCCATACATATACATACTCTCCCTAAGGTGAGTTTTGGTTAACATGGTTTTATGAATCTTATTATGTCCAGAAATGTTTTGGTGCCCCTTACAGATTGGTGTCCCTGCCAAATGCCCATTTGGTCTTCTTAATCTGGCTCTGAAGACAGACCCTAGAAAAGTTTTCTCCTCTCTCTGGGTGGCCATGTGTTAGTGCAGTTTATTGAGAAAAAAAAATGTAGTTCATCCCCCTACAAAAGGCTGGAACCCCTTATAACTGATAGTCCATGGGACTATGGAGAGCATAAAGGAGATATGAGGCTCATACCACCATAGAATCAGGGACTCATAGATAAGAAATGGAGATAGAGGGCCTATATCTTTTCTTTCTCCTCTCTTCTCCTCTCCTGTTCCCTCCCTCCCACCCTCTCTCCCTTTTCTTTCCTTTCCTTTCTTTCCTTCCTTCCCTTTCCTTTTTCTTTTTTTCTTCTTCCTTCTTCTATCTCCCTCCATTCCATTCCATTCCATTCCTTTCTTTTTTCTTTTTTTCCTTCCTTCCTTTCCTCTCCCTCCCTCTCTTCTTTCCTCCCTCCCTCCCTCCCATCCTTCCTTCATCTTTCTTTCTTTCTTTCTTTCTTTCTTTCTTTCTTTCTTTCTTTCTAATATAAGTAGATGTCTTTGCAATTTGATGATTCACAGAGACTGAGCAAAATGTTATAATATAATCACTTACAATGGCAAGTAAGATCCTTGGGCCCCATTTTCTGAAGAAATAAAACTCCAGTCACATGGATGAGGGCTGAGATGACTTAGCTTAGGGTTAGATCTTGAGAATGAAAATAAAAGAAACTAGAAACTAGAGTGGGGTTCATTCTAATTTGCTGTGTTCCAGCATAGATCTGAATGGGTCAAGTATACAACTTAGTGATAAAAGAATTAAGTTTTCATATGTCCAAGACACTGTGCTAAGCAACTTACACACATGTTCATGATATTAGTTATTCCTATTTTATAGATGAGGAAAGTGAGGTTCAAAACTTTCCATAAACTTAAGCTTAAACTTAAACTTTCCCTGCTGGAAAGAAGCAGAGCTGGGATTCATATCCAAGAAAATGACTTACTCTCGACCTCATTAGTAAATTAGGACAACTAAACCTAACTTGCAAAGTGATTGTACCATAGGTAAATAAACACATGGCAGGCATCTGACATTTAGTACTAGGTACTGAACCACATAAAGAAACATATAGAATCTATTATTTACTTTTTCCTACAATGTCTTCTCTGTAGAGTGAGTTATGGCTTCTTTCCATTTCTTTTCCAAACTATGGATTAAAACTCATTTAATATTCTCTCTCCATTTGTTTTTATTCTCCTTTTAAGAGAGTGTTTTCTCCACTGTCCTATACCTCTTCCCATCACATAATTTTTAAAATCAAAGCAAGTTAAGGGAGATGTGTATTTTTCCTGCATTTTCTTTTCCTCTAGAATTTTGCACCATGCATATGTATTAACTCTTCAAAAGGTAAAAACATTTAAAAAAATTACATAAGAAAGCCATGTTGGAACATACACAACTATCATACTTCATCAATTAGGTGATTTTCATGTCACGTTTCTAACCAAAATGCTATCCTGGAATTTAAATGTAGGGTTGGTAAGTTCCTTTGCAGTTAGGCTTATGTTTTAACATACCTAGTATTTAAGGGGTTATATTTTTATCCAGAAAGTATTTATGAAATAGAGTATCACCAACACATAAGTATCTCTGGAAACACTGACAGGCACCTCGAAAAGCCCAGAGTAGACATGCAGACCTGAAAAGACTTGCAGGCATCAAGATAAACTTCTAAACTTCTTTCCTGTATCAAGACATAGTTGATTTCTATTTAAACAAAACTTTCACACTTGTCCAACAAAAGCTAACACCATCCAAAAAAAAAAAAAAAAAAAAAAAGCTAACACCATCATTTTAGGAACTCTTATTTGAAATACTTTCAGTGTCTCTTTCTAGATTCTTGGCATTTCTTGGGCTTTGGCTGGTAAGGTCTCCTGCCATCTGAGTAAGCCTGTTCTGTGTATGCCTCAAAGTGCTCTTCCTGGCTAAGTCAACAGTGTAGATACAGGCTTGTTGAGAGTTAGGATTTAAAGAGCACATCCTTCTCCCCCCCACACACAAAAGGATACTTTTAATCTGATATAGAATCAGATCTCATGCCACCCTTCTGTTTATATGCCCTTAATTCTCTGTAAGCTTCCTGATGGCTCAATCTCCATGCCTTGTTGGCCTATGATCAGTACTTTGTAAGGTTATTCATTCAACAAATGATTTAATCTCCTGATTTCAGGTAGCTAGAGTCTTGCTCATTGCAAATAAAATTTAAAGTTCAAATAATGGATGAAACCCAACTTCAGCCATTTCTCATTGTACTGACCTTTCAGAAAAGGAAACTAGTAAGTGATAAAGTCCTGGGTGGCAGGAGGCAGTTGGAGTGTCAGAAAGTTGTTCACGACTAGTCTAGGCAAGGCAGGTGCCTGAAGACAGTTTTGCCAAACCTATTGCAAGCCCGGTTCACTTTGTTTCTCCTGGGGCCATGTGGAAGGCGCCCCTTCCTATAGGGAGAAAGCCATTCTGACAAATTTAAGCCACAAGCATTCACACAAACATTCATTCACTACATCTTAGGTCCAAGGCCTTGTTGTGGAAGGGGGTCTTCTTGTTCTAAAGCAGGAGGGATCCCAGATTGATCAATGGGACTTTTGAGCGATGTCCTCAAAGGAACATCAAGGCTCCTTGGTGATGGGGAAATGGCAGCTCTTTTTGACCAGGGTTGATTTTACCCACCTTTTTTTTTTTAAAATTTTACCCATATTTTAAGGACATTTCTGCAAGTCTTCCTATTGACTGTTAGCCACTACGGACTAAAATCCTTGATGCGCCCAATGTGAGACAGGAAGTGGCCAGACTTACTTTGTACATTTAGTGAGATCCTGATTCTTGCTGCAAACACTGAACTGGGATAGGAAGACTGTGAAATGAAAGAAAAAGGGTCTAAAAGCTTGTGCTTTGATGCATTACCATGGTGAGTGGATATTAAATTTCCATGTACTAGTCATCATGCTTTATCTAATGTATAATAAGAGTTATGTATCTCTACGTCAAGGACATTCAATTGTAATTTTATGAGAAACCCACAATTGACTTTTTTTCTGTTAAATGGCAGAATGTTATTTGTTGAGGGTAAATAGTTACCTTGCTATTCTATGTAATCTCCACAGGGGACATATATTTGAGATTGATTTTAAAGGAGAGTGACTTGGGCATTGTGAGGAATGAACCTGGAGAAAGGGCGCAAGAATAAATTCAGATAGTTGGCTCTGCAGCTTCTTAGCTCTGTGACGTTTAGGAGAATGCTTTGCTTTTCTGTGTTTGGGACCCCATCTGAGAGAATGATCTAATGATATGTTCAGGTGCTTCACAAAATAGCAGTTCTTAAGATTAGCAGTTCTTAAGAAGTTCTTAATAGCAGTTCTTAAGAAAATATCACCTGCTGGGTGATAGGATCTTGCAGTTGACACTGGCTGAATACCTCCTACTGTGTTCAAAGCATTGTGCTTTAGACTATGGATAGGACAAGGAACAAAAGGGAGATGGCTACTCACTTCAGGAGCACACATACAACTTACTATGCAGGAAATCATTTCTAAATGGAAATATCAGAGACAACTCTAGGGGTCATGATGAAGATACAAAGACACTCTAAATAAGAAGTGTGGGAGCTTTGGGGCACCTGGGTGGCTCAGCGGCTTAAGCCTCTGCTTTCAGCTCAGGTCATGATCCCAGGGGAGCCCCGCATCAGGCTCTCTGCTCAGCGGGGAGCCTGCTTCCCCCTTTCTCTGCCTGCCTCTCTGCCTACTTGTGATCTCTGTCAAATAAATAAATAAAATCTTAAAAAAAAAGTGTGGGAGATTTTTTTAGAGGAGATTGTGCCTTTCTATGTATCTAGGTTATTGGGGGGACACTTTAATATGCAAAGTTAACATATTTATGAAAAGTTGTATAGGGGCTCCTGGATGGCTCAGTCAATTAAGCGTCTGCCTTCAGCTTGGGTTATGATCCCAGGGTCCTGGGATGGAGCCTTGCTTTAGGCTCTGCACTCAGCAGGGAATCTGCTTCTCCCTCTGCCTCGGCCCCTACCCCTTGTTCATGTTCTCTCTTGCTCTCTCTCAAACAAATAAAACTCCTAAAAAAAATTATATAAACTGATTATGGTGAGCATTTTCAGAGATCCTGGGAGCTATGATCCTTCAGCAGTCCTTTGTAATTAATGTGAAAAGTGAGCCATGTTCTGGCTCCGCCCCCCCCTTCTACCACCCCTCCCCACATACCCATTACTTTCCAGTTCATATGCGCATATGGGTTTTATAGACTTTTTCTTTAACAAAAAACTTGTAGAGTGTTTTCTTCAGGTTATTTCCTTACTTTTATTTTTTGATATAACTAATACCAACATTCCCAGGGGGACTTTAGTAACAAGAAAAGGATACAGATGTCTTTCCATCCATTTGCGACACAATAAAGTGGAAAAAACATAGGCCAGTTCGGAGAAGCTTCATTTTCTGGATAGGTGATCCTGAATCAGTGTGTTTACTTCAGTGCAGTGAATTGGGTGGTTGTGCACAATGTAAGTAATCTAGGCCCCATTACCAGAAATTGATTTGTATTCTAAATTTGTCCTGTGTGTAGTTAGAAATACTTTTCACTGTATGTAGCAAAATACTCCATAATCTAACTATCTCACATGGTAAAAAGTCTCCTAATAGTTGTTTCAGAGTTGGTGTGGTTCAATGGTGTCCTCAGAGTCCCGGGCTTTCTTTCTTTTTTTTTTTTTTTAAAGATTTTATTTATTTATTTGAGAGAGAGACAGTGAGAGAGAGCATGAGAGGTGAGAGGGTCAGAGAGAGAAGCAGACTCCCCGTGGGGCTGGGAGCCCAATGTGGGACTCGATCCCGGGACTCCAGGATCCTGACCTGAGCCGAAGACACCCAGGTGCCCCGCGGGCTTTCTTTCTGTTCTAACTTCTCAGCATGTTAGCTTTTCATCTCAGACCTTTCACCTCATGGCCACAGAGGACTGCTGCTCCCAGTGGCAGATCCTCTCACTACCATGCCCAGGGAATGGTACCAGACAGCTCTCTGTGAGTACTTTTATCTTTTTTCAGAAGTAAAATCTTTCCCAGAAATTCCTCATTCCTGGCAGGGTCTCCTTAGATGATTTTGGTCAGACAGTTACTGGTTGCTTCGAGATGGGAAGGTATTTGGGAAAGCGAAATGTGAGAAAATTGACTAAAGTGTAAAATTCAGACGACTGTGGTGTATCCCTTAAGGCTAGGCACTTTGCCAGCTGAACATAACTGGGGTTCTGTTGTAAAGGAAGAAGGGGATGGCTGTCGGGAGACCACCACTGGTGTGTTCCCTTGCCCTGAAGGGATTCCATGGACCACACTTTAAACGGATGGTTGCCGAACATCATCTGGGTTACATCAGAAGCATCCAAGGAACTTTAAAAAGGGCCAGAGGCCTGGATTTCACTGACTGAGTGGGTCAGCAGTAAGCCTTGAACATCTGGGTTTTTTTTTTTAAGCTCATTAAGTGATTCTGGGATGCAGCTAGGACCAAGAACTCAATGGACAAATCAGTTAATTTCTCTGAACACCAATGGGCAGGCCATGGAGATAATATCAGGATAACAGTATTTGCCACATAGAATAAGTATTAGAAATAAACAGGTGGCATCTATGAAGTCGAAGTTCAAGCCAGCACATGATATGTGCCTGTACGTAAACTTTGGATCTTAGTCCACCCCTCCTCCTCTTCCACCAGATTGATCTCAGAGGCAGATTCTAGTTTCCTTTTTCTTTTCGTTTTCTAAAATATTTATTTATTTATAACTTTACTGAGGAATAATTGACTGTTATGTATTTGAAGTGTACAATATGATTTGGTATACATATACATTGTAGATGATTACCAAAGTCGAGATAATGAACGCATCCATCCTCTCACTTTACCTCACCATCATCGGAGTGAACATAGTTGTTTTTTTTTCTCTTTTTTTCCAGGGAGAATGTAAAATAGTACAGCTATTATGGAAAATAATATGGCAGTTCTTCAAAACGTTAAAAATTAAACTACCATATGATCTAGCATTCCCACTCCTGGGTATATATGCAAAGTAATTGAAATCACTATCTTGAAGAGATATCTGCACACCCCTGTTCACAGAAGCATTATTTACCTCAGCCAAGACATAGAAACAACCAGAAGCATCCGTCAACAGATGAATGGATAAAGAAAATGTGGCGTGTGTGCGTGTGTATGAGTATGTGTAACTATTATATATATAGGAATATATATATACACACACATATATATAAATGTCTCTATATATGAATATACAGAGAGAGAATATATATAACATATATAAGAATATTATTGCTCCATTAAAAAAAAAGAACATCTTGCCACTTGCAACAACCTGAATAAATCTGGAGGGCATTATGCTAAGTGAAATAAACCAAGGAAACATGTTGAATGGTATCACTTATACGTGGAATCTTAAAAAAAAAAAAAAAAAAAAAAGGAAAAAAAATTCTCATTTTCCCCAGAGAAACAGTACTTTTCAAAATACTGAGTAGACTTGTTATCTTGGATACTGTACCAGTTCTCTACTGCTGTAGTAACCAATTACCACAAATTTAGTAGCTTAAAACACCAATGTATTTTTTCACAGTTCTGTGGGTTAGAAGTCCCGGCAGGCTAGGCTGCATCCCATGCTCAGGGTCTCAGGCCAAAATTAGGGAGCTGCCTGGGCTGGGCTCCTGTCTGGAGGCTTAGGTAAAGAACACACTTCCAAGCTCATTGAGGGGGTTGGCAAAATTCAGTCCCTTGCAGCTGTAGGACTGAGGCCCAGTTTTCTTGGTGGATGTCAGTTGGGGTTCTCTCTCTGCTCTTAGAAGCCATTCACATTTTTTTTCACATGGTCCCTCTATCTTCAGAGCAACGGGTCACATTCTTCCATGCTCTCTGCCCTCCTTTTCTGCTCCAGTTGAAGAAAGTTCTCCATTTGTCAAGGCTTCTGTGATCTCACTGGGCACATCCGGATAATGTAGGATGATCCCTTTATTGCAATGTAAACTGTGTTTATGACCACGGAATCATGGAAGTGATACTTCATCATCCTCACAGGTTCTGGGATTAGGATGGGACACCTTTAGAATGGGGAGGGGGAACTACTTTAGCAATTCTGCCTAACACACCTGCCCATCTACTTCCCTGTTTCAAGCACCCCCGCTCCCCATGGCTCTCACCCATCTTTCAATCTTGTTATCAGCCCATATTTAGCAATATCCAGGCAAGGTGTGAGTACCTGCTATGTCTTTTACTGAAGCTCGATTAGGTATAACTTATTTCCAA
This sequence comes from Mellivora capensis, assembly GCA_004024625.1. Classification (NCBI taxonomy): domain Eukaryota; kingdom Metazoa; phylum Chordata; class Mammalia; order Carnivora; family Mustelidae; genus Mellivora; species Mellivora capensis. The sequence goes on from PISX010003937.1 coordinate 15,254, forward strand.
TATTAGGTAAAAACCGGGACAGGAGTGATATCAGCTTCACATGTCATGTATGTCCTGGTCATGGATGTGGAGAATCAGGAGTCTGGCCTGACCTTGAGGGCTTGGAGGCTCCAGGCAGTCAAGCCTGAGAATTCCAATTAGACACAAAGTGATAAACAAGAGGAGACAGTTCATTCCAAGGGCCAGGTCAGTGATGCTGACCATAAGCACCATGAGGGTTCAGAGCTAGTTATAAATGGAGACTATTTCAGAGCTGCAGGGCCTGGGCAATCTTTCCATGACCATTCCAATCACACAGCACAGGCAGCCCCCAACTTCCCTGCCTCCTAAACTCAACTGTCTTTTTTCAGAAGCCCAAATTGATTCAGAAAATGAGTCCGTTGGAGCAAAGCCTACTACCTGGTACTTACCCAGAGTATTTCTTAGGAGTCTTAGGCCAAGTACTGTTTTAGCTTGATTTTTAATCTTTAGCTTGGGAAAGCTTAAAAACACTCAAAATTAAAGTGTAAAGAGTAGAGAGAGGAGGAAAAGTCTGGATGATCTTAAAAAGCCAAAACAGAACAAAAAATAAAGGCCTGAAGCAGAAGCCATTTGGGGAGCTTTCATGTCCACATTTTTACTAGAGTTCCATAGTGGACACTGTGGGGTGTGGTCCAGTCCTTCAAGTCTGAGGCACACATTCCCCAGCTGCTGGGAGGGCTGACAACTGATGGCTCTCAGCCAAGTTCCTCTTAGGGAATCACCCCTGGCTTGAGAGCTACCTTGTTCAAGGTTATGCCTCCTCCCTGAGCAGTTCTCATCCAGTGACAGGTAGATATTGGTATATGAAGGCCAGGCAGCCTTGCCCCAAGTAGAACAAGAAAGAAGTGCCATCCCTGTTCCAGAGCTCCCCTGATAACCAGCGTAGGCCTCTGTTAGGGCCGCCTTACAGTTCAGCGCCTGCCTCAGCACAAAGCTGTTACCTCTACCTCCCCAGAGGCATGAATTCCAGTCACTTCCCAACCACTTTCCTGCATGTTCATCTCAAGCCACCAGAAGATTCTAACAAGTCCCATCAACCTTGAGGATGTGTCTGTCTTTATGCCTGCGTAGGGTGTATGCATGTGTTCTGGTGTTTAGCTTGAGAAAGAAAGAATGAGCAAATGATCTAGCAGTTTAAAATGACCAGAAAAGAAATTTACTGGATTTTTAAATTTCATCAAGGGCTTTAATTTTCCTCTTTTCAAGTCTCAATTTCATCTGCTGAAAAGAGTTATTAAAGCTAATGGCAAAAACAAAAAAATTCAGAGGCAATAAGTGCATCAAATTTATTTCCTTCTCGGGACGCTTGGGTGGCTCAGTTGGTTGGACGACTGCCTTTGGCTCAGGTCATGATCCCGGAGTCCTGGGATCGAGTCCTGCATCGGGCTCCCAGCTCCACAGGGAGTCTGCTTCTCCCTCTGACCTTCTCCTCGCTCATGCTCTCTCTCACTGCATCTCTCTCAAATAAATAAATAAAATCTTTAAAAAAAAACATTTCCTTCTCTGATGCACTAGACATGATTTGGGTGCAGTCAAGACAAAGGGTGGACTGTCAGCCATAGTTAGCTAACCAGGATATGGTACTTACAAAATAACAGAGTCATTTCAAAGTCCAAATTAACAACATTTAAGAATGTTCCATCATCTTTTGAAAAATGACTCAAGGAAATTATTCTCCCAAAATTCATCTCTTAGTTGTTCTGCAGAGTGGTCTGCAATGAGAGGTGGGAACATGGCCTTGAACATGCCTTAGAGGCAGCCTTGCTGGAAGTGCTACTCCTTAGGACAAGAATGGGCTCTTCTGGAGAGCAGCAAGAGCCCTGACCCATTGACTTCGAGAGTCGCATCTTTTAAAGAGTTAATTTGGCTGGAACTGACACCGACATTGAGCTAGTATCTGAAAACGTCTCTAGAGAGAATAATAGATAGTTGCCTAAGAATAGCATAAGGTAGAAATCAGTCTGGATGTTAAGACATAGATCAGATTCATGTATATAAATGTCTATTTCATGCCCCAAAGTAGACACTTCTATAAGCATTTTCTAGATCTTCTGATGTCTTTGGTTTTTGTGGAAATTGGGAGGATTTGAAAAGAGCACTTCTTAACCCAACCTTAAAGAGTGAGGGCACAAAGTGTTAAGTGTGGTGGGAAATCGAGGTGGCTATCTCTGGATAAGAGGTGTGGGAAAGATTCTAGTTTCCTATGCTATTCATCCTGGGTTAAAAATTCAAAAGATATTCAAAAGATATTTAAAAATAGAAAATGTACATTTTTAGAGGGAATCACCCGAGGTTAAAATATTATATTCTTTAGAGTGATAACAAATTGCTACATTTGAAGAAAACACTGGAAACAAGAGAGTATACAGTATAATTCAATGATTCTAAAGTGAGGCTTTACATTGCTTGCATTAGAATTATCCGGAATGATTTTGAAAATTCAGATTCCCAGGCCCCACTCTTTACCTACTTGGGGTAGGATTCTGTGCTAGAATTAGCACACTAGGTGATTCCTGAGCACACTGAAATGCAAGAAAAACTGGCATAATAGAATGATTAGCTTTAGAGCTAGAGAAGTCTTCAAAGATAAATCTAGCCTAAACCCCTTGGATTGTGACCAAGGCAAACGGACATGCTACGCTATAAGGCTTAAGTAATGAAAGTCTGAGATCCTCTCAGTTGAACAAATATTTATGAATGACCTATTCTCTGCAAATCTCTGTGGAAGATACAAAGATAAATGAGACATAATTCTTGCTCTCTGTGAATCTAAAATGTCATTTAATTTTCAACTAAATACGTAATTCAACCCTTCCCCAAATCCGTTTTTATTCTTAACATCTTTTCATGTAAGATTGTCCCTTGGATGTCACTTAATATAATGCTCTTAAAATTGAACTAGTAACTTCACTTCACTTTTTGCTCTCAATTTATCTCCCTACTCCAAGATCAAGACCAGGATGGTGAACAGATGAGTTGGAGAATAGCAGTTAATTCCAACCTACTCTGCTATCAGACAGAAATGCTATTAGGCATGTGGCTTTAACATACAAAATCAAAATTAGTATAGTCAAAGTGTCTGTGCTTATTTCCCAAGTACAATATGTCACACTACTATTGATTTGTTGGTGTGAGGGTGTCTCAGCCCATTAACTGTTTGAGGGTGTTCTTAGAGATACAACATCAAGGTTCTAACTCCAGCAAGAAAAGCCCAGACCTGGAGCTTATTCTGTATTTTAAGACTTGACTTTAAAATTTGAGAACTTGCAGACTTCTACTTAACTTTAGAAACTCCTTTAGAGCTGATATAGTATCTGTTCAGAAGTGCACAGGGCCCAACCCTTAGCTTTTACTATCTAGATGAAAACCTGGAAGTTTTTCCAAATCTGGCTTTTCATGAATTTAGGTCAGCTAAGCATACAGTGCCTGGCTTGCTTCTAAGACTCAAAAATCCTCAAAAAAATGCAAGCTACTGCCTTAGTATTTGTTCTCTACAATGAGTTCATGGAGCCCTCACTGAAGTATGAACATTAAGGAATTAAACACAAGTTTATCCTTTTAAGACCATGTGGGTTTTGCTCATCTTTGATTGTCTAAAATGAAGAGATTTGATTAGGCTGAATCCTAGTCAATACAAGGTGGATATTATACATCACAGGAATCAGAGTGGGCTCCTCTCTCATTTTGTTCTCTGAGGGCAATCATTGACTGACCTCTCTGTGTAACTTCTTCACTTCAATAGGAGGCCAGTCAGCAGGTGAGTGGGGTTCTTGGGTTGACAGTTACACAGACTCTATTGTCACTGGAGGACTTCAGGATAGCATAGATTTTTATGGTTTCTGCAAGGTGAGACAAAGATTCATCTGCCCTATTCAAAAGACTACAAAGAAGTATGATGTTTCTGCCAAAGATGGCACTAAAAAAAAAAAAGAAAATGTAACTGAATACCAAAAGAAGTAACTGACAGAAATAGAGCCACAGTGGTAGTGGTGGTAGTCCAGATAATGGGGGTAGAAGACAGATTCTATAACATCTATGCTTACTATATTTAAGACGTAAAGAAATAAGACTGGGAACATTTGCAGAGACCTTGAAATTATACAGTATAACCAAATGGAAATTCTAGAACTGAAATATTTGATAAATGAAACCCAAAACTCAATAGATGGGCTTAATAGTGAGCAAGTACTACCAACAAAACTTTTTACTACAGAAGTTACTGGGAGACCTTTCTCAAATTCTAATCTCATAAAAAGCCTCCACAAGACAACCTTCTTTGCCCTGGATAGTGCCCCTGGCAGGGCTTTATCTCAGTAAACGGGCATCTGTTGTCTGAGTTTTGCTCCTTAAGCCCTTAGCCTTCACTGCCCATTTTGGTCTGATATATTTGAAGACTGTCACCAGTTCTGTTACAGTTAAGTTAGAGGAGTGTTCCCTAAACACTGAATTCCCCTGTGACAAGACTGTATCTTTTCCTCTCTGCAACCCTAGGGCCAGCACAGTACCTGGGGGTAAAAATAGTCATTCCTATGAATCCAAGAATTGGACTTGAAGAGAAAGAAAATGAAGGAAGGGCTACTGAGAGACTTGGAAAAGGGCTAGGCAAAGGGCTTAACTACGTTATCACTGCTTCTCCTCTCAAGACAGAAGCCTGGCTCAAGCTTCCCTGTACCAGGCCAGTCCTCCCTTCACAGTGATTGATAGCACAATCCTCCTCTCATTGCTGAAGATTTTGTTTCTTCTGTTGAGAGTCAAAAAGTGGGAAGTGTGCCAAAATCCTCACTGGTAGTACAGAGCAGAGGGCTGATCTGTTCCCACTTGTCTAATGGTAACAACCTTCACCCATCTTACATATTTAGTAGAGAGCAAAATTTTATTCAGTGGAAAGGAAATTCCGGGATCACAATACATAAGTGAAGTAAAATTACTCTTTAATTACCTGTACTCAAGGCTAAAATACTGGAGCAGAAAAAGAGCTGTGAATCAAAATTACTGACCTTTTCCTGTGATAGGAAACAGGGTCATTCAAATACGTGTGTTGCCTCAAGGTACAGCTCCCTTTTCTATCCAAACTGTTGAACTAAATGAAGAGTGAGGTCCCTGAAGAAGGAGTTTTGTTCCCTGTTTTGTTAACAAGGGAGGGTGAGCATTCCTAGAAGATAGCTCTAAAGTGTCAGGGGCAGCGAAGATTTAACTGCAATCACTAGCTCTCGAAGTTTCATTATTACTTGTCAGATTGTTTCTGTCATTATTTCTCATATGAAAAAGGGTGTACATCGACTGGTTTAAAATTAGGGTAATAAGAGATTTGACGTCTGTATTACCACACTGTGGGATTCTGGGTGAGATTCTGATATATTTAAATCAATGAAATAAATCATCTATTTGCTGACCGTTTGTGTACAGAGAGCATGGGTTGAATCTTAGGAAGAATTACCTGTGGGAGAGGTGAAAGAAGTAGTAAACAAGACAACTTCTAATTTTAACATGATATGTCATGTTAAATTCTTAAGGTTTAAGAAGAACAATAACTTAGGGAGGAAACCACTACCATCCTGTCACATAAGGTGGTGTCTGAAGAAAACAGTTGTCAAAGGAAACCAACCTACTCTAACTTCTTTAAAAAAATAATCTCACTGATGTAAATAACTGTGCTTTTGGGTAAAATGCCTTGCTTCACATTTTCACAGCTTCTATTTCTCTTGCTTCATTTATTTCAGTTTTAGTAGTAACAGGAAGTTTGGGTATTTTTACATAAAAAGTTTTAGATGTAAAGGGGAAAAAAGAAAACCCTTTTGAAGATACTCTGACAAGTGAGTTTTAAGTAATTCTATGCAGTTATCTAGAGTTACCAAAGAGTAAATTTAGAAAATACAATGTAAGTTTAGGATTTGAAATGAGTACTGAATTAGTAAGACAAATTTCTGCTATTTAATATACAGCAAAAATTCTATTAATATTCTTTAACAAGCACTATTTTACATTATGAGGTAACTGATTAGCCCTAAATGAAGTCATTGGTGATCTTAAATTAAAACTATGTGCACCCAGCAGTTTTTTTGTCTTTCTGCCTTCTAAGTCAGTATATTATAAAGAAGACTGGATCTTGACATGTTTTCAAACTTCAGATTCAGGTTCAACCTCACCACTCAGTTCTGCTTCACTTGTTCTGAGTCATTTGACTTCTGAACACCAGATTTCCATTTGGTAAATCTGAAGATTTAGTAGTCCGAGAGGGTCTAAAGACAATAAAACATAAAATGAAGGTCTAACCTGGTAAATATTGAAACTTTCAGATGAGAAAAAACACCAAAGAGCATGATTACTTTAGGATTTCAGATAGCTAGCTACATGTCTAATTTAGGATCATTAAGAAAATACAGGTGATTCAATTATTTCCCTTTTCTTTTCTGCTTCTGTAACCAGGCAAATAGGTCAGTAAAAAAAATTATTTTTAAAACTTTTTAAAAAAAGATTTATTTATTTGAGAGAGAGAGGTGCATGAGTGAGGGGAGGGGCAGAGGGAGAGGGTGAGAATCTCAAGCAGACTCCCAGCTGAGCAGGGAGTCAAGGCGGCACTCGATCCCACAACCCTAAGATCATAACCTGAGCCCAAACCAAGAGTCAGAGGTGTAACTGACTGAGCCAACCAGCCATCCCTGTAAAAATTACTTTTTAAAAATAATAAATCATTTTTATGTCTTATTATTCTAAGCACATAGCTACCTTCACCTCAGAGAATAAAATTACTTTGTTGAATAAAATTACTTTTTATATACCTAAATAGCATGAAAAATTAAGATTCAGTATTTTGATTAAAGAAAAATCCAACTATTAAAATAACCATACCTTCCTATTCCTATATCTCTGACACACACAGTACTGAACAGTACAAATACATGGAAGACAGTCTTATATAGAACTAAAGGAAGGAGTGAATCATTATTCTCTTTCAAACTACTTTCTGGATTTTATCACAAACTTTCGACAGTCTAACAACAAAATGAAAAAGAAAGTGAAATTCAACCTAAATGCTACCAGGAGTATAATTCTGGTATTCTAGAAATAGAAAGAGGAAAGACAATGTAGTTTGGAGTGAGTTCTCTGAAAAAAGATTTGAAGCTGACAAAAGTCAAAACCTGATGACTTGTTAAGACTAAGACATTGCCACTCAAATTAATTTTATAATGGCACATCATCTAGCAATTCTACAAATGACCAAGTACTGTTAACCTGTCACTAGACATTCATTAGAAAACCCAAATAGCTTAAGTTCTAAGGCTGGATTTCATAAAAAAGACAATGAGTATTTCATTATTGGGAGAAAAGTGACTATATTCAACTACACTATACAGGGGCAATATAATAAGACAGAAAGAGTAGAAATGCCCCACACAAATTTTCAGTCCTTTTGGAAAAAAAGCTATCAATAACGGAATGAGAAGCACTAGTACAAGCACCTGGTGGTTCTCTCTCTCTCTTTTTTTTTTTAAGATTTTATTTATTTGACAGAGAGACAGTGGGAGAGGGAACACAAAAAGGGAGAGTCGGAGAGGGAGAAGCAGGCTTCCTGCCGAGCAGGGAGCCTGATGTGGGGCTAGATCTCAGGACCCTGGGATCATGACCTGAGCCAAAGGCAGACGCTTAATGACTGAGCCACCCAGGCACCCCCCCGCCCCCACCGCCCGGTAGTTCTTTAGGCAGAAAAAATGATGCAACACAAATACGGCTTTAAGAACTAACACATTTAAAGTTCTAGTTAGCAATAAATTCAATAATGAGTAACAAACTTATGACAAAACAGTTTACTTCCATATTTTACTAATACTGATAGATTTATCTGGAGAATGTCGATGTTGCTTAACTTTAGTTCTTAAATGTTCAGTCTTAAAACACTATAGGAGGGACGCCTGGGTAGCTCAGTTGGTTGGGCGGCTGCCTTCTGCTCAGGTCATGATCCCAGCATCCTGGGATCGAGTCCCACATAAGGCTCCTTGCTCGGCGGGGAGCCTGCTTCTCCCTCTGCCTCTGTCTGCCTGTGCTTGCTCTCTCTTTTAATTTAATAAATAAATTTAAAAAAAATTAAAACACTATAAGGAATTTTTATTTGGATAATCTATATCATCAGCATTATTAGAGCTGAAGTAAAATATGTTTGAGTTAGAGCCCTTTAGTAAGAAAATAAATTAAGTAATAATTCTGTATTCTTTCCAGGATTATACTTTTGGAAAACTTAACATAGGTACTAGTAAATCTGTATGTATTTAGGTAAATCAGTCTCTTCTCGAATGATTTACCAATTAGCAGTGCAACTAAATACAATTAATTAGAAAACATGGGGCTATCTGAATATATTAAATTGTACAACTCTACTACTAAAACAATATGAAGTGGCATTCATTTCCTCAACTCTTCTAAAACTGGTGAATCCAAACGACAGTGTGTATATATATGTGTGTATATATACATATACATGCATACATGTACATATGAACTAATAAGGAACATATTGGGTGACATGTGACTGAAAATTGAGGTAGACAATTTAGACTCAAAGAATTTATGAACACCTGGAATCATCTGCTTAAGGAAGAGGTAGGTCAATTTTTATTCGTATCTTAAAAACGCCAGACCAATCTAATATCAATAGATAGACCTGAGCTCTGGATGAAATATACCTAAAACCACAAAGTTTATGGCCTATAAACTGCATTTCACTGAGTCTTTACATATGCCCAGAGCATAATTAAGCAAAGGTGGAAAATTATTATTATTTTTTACATAATAGGGGCAAAGAATCTCATAAATAACTTCTGAAGTATACAAATATCTGTCATCAGGTCTCAGTTCAAATACTAACTCCTCAGGGGTCTTCCTTGACACTCTACCCAGAAAACTGCTCTATCGAATCCTTGTTTTCTTTTCCTAACACCATTCTCTGAGATCTTGTTCATTCATCTATTAACTTGTTTATTGTCTAGCTACAGAGTTAAAGCTCTACGAGAACAAAGATCCTATAGGTATTGCTTACCACTGTATTTCTAGTAGATGCTAGGCATTATTTGAATATTACTTGAATAATTAGTTGAATGAATTCCAGTGTACATGATAGATCAAAATATACCAAGAAATAGAAAAGCATCTCCCCCCCCCCATATACACATACATACACTTACCTGGATGACCTAATTTTTTTAAGGTTATTATTCTAAATCAGAGGTAGAATATTTTGCTGCTTTAAAGACAAATATACACTGCTGTAAAAATTACTCAAGCCTATTCAAATTGAATAACTTTGATGAGAAAATAATTTAAATTAGTATTTTTGGTAAAGTAACCCCAAAATTACCCCTTTAGTGTTTCCCACAACACTTACAACAGTTAAAAATAATCAGATAAAACAGCTTTAAACATGGTAATTTATTTTATGCGGTTGTTTAAATCCATTGTTTAAAAATGTTCAAAAGGCACTTTAAAAAACATATTTAAAAATACATTTTTTTCTGACTTATTGGTGGATTACTTAAAATAAGTCACCACACATTTTTAAACCATTCATACTATAACCTTACATAATTTCAAAATTCCAAAACACAAATATTCACTGTGTAATATAACACACTGCTTAGCAGTAAGATTAGTTTCCCTCTAATATATGCTTTATATGGATTATTAATTGGTAGGGCCCTGCAAAGTTATTTAAACTGAACTGATAAAAACTAGAGGTAGAGGGGGTTGAAACAGAGCACTGTTCACTTCTGAAGCTAGTTTTAGAGTTGATTTCTCTAGGGAGAATTTGTGAAGTTTTTGCTCTAATCTGTATTAAAACTTCTATTTCAACTCCAATATAGAAATGCAAGTCATATTTTTAAATCAATAGAGGTTACATTTAACATAAAATAAACAACAGGCTGTCCCCCAGATTGCTTAAGAATGTTTCTTTTAGGCCTACAGTAGAGAAATGAGACAAATGACTTTGGTTTGTTTTTGAGAAAAAGGGGTTGAGGGAATGGAATCCAAATAACTTCAGTTCATTTAGTAATTGTATATATGGAACTAGTTAAAAAATGTAGACTTTTAACTAGGGCAAGTATCCTGAGAGCCAGCAGGCATTCTTAGATTTTTTTCTTCCAATCTCCTAGGGAAATCTAAAGTTAATAGGTATAAAATTATTAGTAAGTGATACAAATTCTAATCATTAATTACAGCCAAATTAACATTGCAAAGGCAGCATTAAAGTAGTTAAGAAATGGAAATTAGTCGTAAAGAAAATAGAGAACAACAAATACAAAGAAGAAGAAATTGTCAAAGACAAAATACTCTAATGAACTGAAAATTTAAATGAGGAACAAAAGGACAGACTTGATCTAACCAATAAAGTGAGGAATTTTTTTCAAGTCTCAATCTGGAAATACTATAGTTCGATAGGCTCAAGGAAGTGAAAAATTAATACTCAAGAAACATTTATGAAAATTATCAGTTAACAAATTTAATGCTCAAATACAACTACCATATTTTAAAAAATATTAAAAACTGGCCAGTACTTTATTTTGAATAATCTTATAGTAACACAAATTCCTCTGAAATTTAAGATAAAACAAATAATTGAACTCTGTGACAAAAATCTGCTTTGTATCACCTATGAACTTCCCATTTGAAATATAAGTATGCTGTTACTGGGAAACATAAAGATAGCAAAAGCCTTATGTTTTGAGACCACACTAAAATCATTTATCCAAATGACAAAGATGGTAATTTAAAAGATGGTAAGTGATCATCATGAAATCTGCTTGTATGTGCTCTACTGAATACCTGGAGAATTTTTTGCTGTACTAGGTCATATAGGACAGTCAACTGATTCTTGAAAGTGATGAAATTTTGATAGCACAAATTAGCAGAAAAACATCTGCATATTATAAAGTAGTATTTTGCTACCCCCATTTAAAGTTTTTTACTTACAATTGGAATTTTTTTTTCACTAACAAGTGAGGACACTCATTTAGTTATGCTTTTAATGAATTATTATGTATTTACTAGTACTTAATAAACTCTTCCTGCCCCAACTGTGAAATTACTAAACTTGGAGAATGACATACGTTATTGTGGGCCCTGGTATTAGTCAATCTGAAGAAGCTAAAGAATTTCGTCAAAAAAATGAATGATCTATGGACCCTTTAAGTTATCTTTAAAGTCTCTCACATTTAATATAGTATGATCTTGGATGATACAGATTTAAAACATGCTTCATCTAAATCTTTGAAAGATACCCTACTTAAGGAGCAATAAATCTTCAGCACATTCCAAGGATTATTGGCATCAGAATCACCCAAGTCTTGGTTCCCAAACTAGAATGAATAGGACCCACTCACCTGGAGGGCTTGTTTAAAGACAGCTGCTAGCCTCTCCTCTTGGAGTTTCTGACTCCCCAGGAGGTCTGGGGTGGGGGCCCCGGAGAAGTTGCATTTCAAGTTCCCAGATGATGCAAATACTGCTAGTTGGGGACAACAACACATGGAGAACCACTGACCTACGGAATCTAGTAAGAAAGCACAGTACTGAGCCCCATGCTAGAATCAGAATTTCTGGGACCAGAGTCTTGAAATCCGCATTTTAACAAGCTCCCGGGCAAGTATAGAAGAACGACAATTTGAGAGCCATTATGACAATCTGGCTGGTTAATTTGTCTGTTACTGACTGACGTATCATATCACACATGCTAATAAGTAAAAATGGAAAGAAATAGTGCTAAATGACTAACCTCAAGGCTGACATGGTACAAAGAACACACAGACTTGGAGCATATCCTGGCTCTGTTTGTTACTTACTTGCTCTATGACAGTGAAAAAATTACTTTAATTCTCTGAGCCGCAGTTTTCTCATCTACAATATAGGAAGAATACCCAATTTGTGAAGATTAACACTAATGTACATAGAATATCTAAAGCACACCATGTGGCATATAGTAGGCATTAGATAAAAATTAGCTATTACTTATTATAAGAAATGTATGAAATATTTCCTTCAATATCTAATTGAATAAAGCAGATATTTTCATTCACTTAGAACAAATATTTACATTCTATAAAACCTTACACTTATTGCTCCGTAATCTGGGCCAGACAAGTATTCTAAAAGTTGTACATATATTCACTCATTTAATCCTCATAAAAATCCTGTGAGGTAGATAGTATTATCATCCCTAACTTATAGATGAGAAAATTGAGGCACAGGGAGATTAAGTAAATTGCTCAAGGTTACAAAACTTAGTAAGTGATAGATCACGAATTTAAACCCAGGCAGTCTGACTCTAGACCCCAGGATTCATCAAAATGTTAATTTCCTATGAGTAAATTTTAAGGTTTTTAGAAAGTAGCATATATGGACTTCAAATAAATTCATATTCACACCAAGATGAAGAGTTGTTCAAAGAAAGAATGAATGCCTTGAAATTCTGGCAGGTAACAGCGTCATGAAAACAACGAAAGACAATTTAAGTTAAAAACTGGTGGGACTTTTCAATGTGTGGACAGGACAGAGTAATCCATAATTACCACTAATCGTCACCAAGAACATCCTCTTAATATATACCATCCAAAGAGATTATTAATTTTGACATGTTTTGGCACAATAAATATAAACTCTTCAGCCAAGCAGCAGATTCAATGGCATGATAGCCATGTAAAATTAGCATAATGATAAACATAAAAAATGTAAATCATTTTAACATTTAGGTAATCTTATAGAAAGTCTGCAAAATATTCTTTTATGATACACTCAGATAATACTACTAAAGACAACAAAGCTTAAAATTTTCTTTCCTTCCAGAAATTCTTTAAATAGGTCACTAAAATCAGAATGAAATATTTACGAACATATTTTTGATTGACAGTGTTGAATTGGGTGTTCTGCTCTGTTAGAATTATCTACTGGCAAAACCAAAAACCAAAACCAAACAACCAACCAACAACCAACCAAACAAAAAACCACCCCAAAATATTAAGTCAGCATCAAAATTCAGGGTGATATTCATGAATTAAGTATTTGGTCTTTTAATATCTGGCATACTTCACTTTGTTTAAGCACTCTGTTTCTCTATTATTTTTAATCAACTCTGGTGAAAACTGTACATTCAAATGAATTTGCCAGTGCAACTAATAGCCACCTCAGAGCTTAAAAATGGATGTCTAAACTTTGCTTTAAACAAGTTATGAAAGGCACAAACAAATTCTCATCTCTCAACAGGATGATAACAAAAGGAACTATAATTATATAGTTGGAAAGAGTTTTAAATAATCAACTTAAAATGACACTAATTCCTGAGAGTGGCACTGATCTAAGAAAGGCATCTCCAAATAGCATTAAATTTACTATTTATTGTAATTAATTATTGGGTTAACCAATTAACAATGGGTTATTTGGGTAAATTTGGGAAAAAAATATTTTAAAATGCATGTTTATAGAATGCTATTAATGCTTTGAGTAAATATTAATAATTAAAACTGTATTCAAGGATAAACATATTTAGAAAAGAGACAACAGGGACTCAGTAAAACATTCATTACTAATTAGAACCAAGTATATAATACAGTCAGGGCCCATATAATTTCAAAATGTGGTTTTATTAATGCACTTTAGGACAAGTGCCATTCTTACTTTACCTAGTCGGGAAGAAATACTGCCAATTACAGTCACAGGAAATTTCCATTAGACAAAAACTGCATGTGTGAGTGTGTGTGTGGGGGAAGGGTTTGGTTCATTTATATCATACTACAAATATAAACTCATGTCTTGAGTTTATGAATAACATTAAGCAACACTATTTCCTCCTAAAATTTTCTTTAAGGCAGATCTATTTAGCATCATGTGTGTTATTAATATGTGCAGTGTAGTTTTAGAAAATTTAAGTGTCCTAGTTTCTCAGTGGAAATAATAAATGTGGTCAAGAATAGAAAACAAAAATCTTGTTTCTAGTCCCTCTACCTGGCCACCATTTTAAAAACACAAGTTTTTCATATATATATATATATGTGTATATATAAATACACATATATATATATATTACTGTATCAAAACACATTTTAACAGACTTCACAGCTCACTTAAAGCTTCAGTTTACAGTCATTCATATGAAAGATTTCTAATATGGAATGTTCACTTAGAAAGAATTCCCCACTGGGATTCCAGTGTTCTGTATCAGAAATGTAGAAGTTCTTCAGTGCAATGCTAAACATTTTACCTCTTCATTTGTGTTTTTCTTTCAAGGGTTCTCATTTTACTTTTGGATCTTCATTTCTGTAATCTCGACTTACTTCTTTTTGTATATTTTCAGGTAAGGCAGGTTGATATCTGTATAAATAACCATATGGACGAAGATGATAAACGAGGTATTCTAACTCATACATAGTTGTAGGATCAACATAGTGAAAAGAAACTGCAAGATCAGAACAGCAACCAGGACCCTAAAAAAGTAGCAGAAACAGGCATCATTAAGAAACAGTACATAGTTAACACACAATATCCACATACTGATAAAGGAAACTTTAATTTTAACAGATTCCAAGCGCCAAAGTTGGCAAGGTAAAGCAGAGGCACCTATTTATTAGACTTGTGGAAGAAACAAAGACTTTGTAGAGTTCTTCATGACTTAAACATGAAAACTGCTAAAATTTATCTACCTGAAGTCATATTTTCTCATAGTCTATAATGTTTTCACCGAAAACATTCTTGAGACTTCTTCAAATGAAAGGGGCAGCTATATAAAGAATGATGCTCTATTTCCGAGTTTCGCTTTTAAACTTCCTATGCTCTCACTCTAACTTTTTGCTTGGCTCAACCTCAGAAAGATAACTTTGAAGCATTCAATGACTACAAAATCCTTGCCCATTACGTGCAACCAAATACTTCATCTGCACATCAGCCCAAACAATATAGTATTTAAGAGAGGAAGTGCTGAGTCAACTCTAAGTTTGAATCCAACGTTTGTCTACTAGGGTCAAATTCTACCTACTAGTAGTGTATGACCTTTGGCAAGTTACTTAACCTCTACAAGCTTCAATTTCCCCATCTGCAAAAGATGGCTAAAGGAGATAATGTATATAAAATGCTTGGAACCAGCATGGCCTATAGTAAATGCTCAATATATGCTGATATTATTATTGACAAAATAATCACATTTAGGTGGTCCTCAGTAAGTCAGTCAGAGTTAAACATTTGTCCAGAAATATAATTCTCAGATTCCTAACAGAGCTGGTATGAGAATAGGTTTTAAAAAAGACAAAAACAAGATAATAAAAAAAAAAACCAAAACACAACAGAAAAAAAAAAGCAAGAACATTAAAAAAAAGATGAAGAAGAAAACACAAAACTGGCCCCAGAACTAAACAGTTATAAGGTTATTTTGGTATTTAGAGAATGTTTCACCCAGGTGACTCCAACAAAACTTCAGATTCTATCTAGTATCTTTGCAAGGACCCAAGAAAAAAGATATTCTGACAAGGTCCCAGAGAAGATTCATACTGAACATTTAATAATTCATGTCTGGAAGTAAGTAGCTTACAATGCAGTAAAAATTATCAGGGAATTACCCACTACATCTTCTCTGGCCTTCTCTCTGAACTTTCCTTTGAAACAAACACCAGATATCTGGGGTTTCTGGATAACTGTGTAGGCACTGGAAAATTATTTGGTGCCTGCTTCTTAGCACCTTTGGCAATGTAAGGATAGGAACAAATGTGAAAAGTAAAATGATAAGTCAACTTGTCAAACCAGCTCCATCCAATAGATATATGTGAGCCACGTGATGCCATTTAAAATCTAGGAGCCACATTTAAAAAGTTAAAAAAAAAAAAGGAATTAATTTGAATATATTTCAAATGAATAAGTCCATATTATTCTTTTTTAATATGCAATCAATATTTTAAAAATTATTAATGAAATCATTCTTTTATTTGTGGTAAGTTCTTAAAATCAGGAATGAATTTTATACTGTCAGCACATCTCAATTTGTTCTAGACATATTTCAAGTACTCAATAGTTGTACCTAGCTAGTGGCTACTATACTGGGCAGTACATGTTAAACTAAAAGACTAGACCAATAGCTGTGAATTTTAAATTGCTGATCCTCTCTGAAAGCAACTTCATAGGACCCTGAAATACTGTAATAATATTTTTAATAAGATTTACATTATGTTTCACTCCATGGCATTACTGTTTTTTTACTAGATGACCAGGATACTGTTATTAAGATTTATAAGCAATAAAAAGAAAACAGCTATAACTATTAGAAACAAAATAGCTCTTTGCATACAATAAAGGCTACTACCTAAACTCAAGAAAGTCAAGTAAAAAATCATCAGATATAGAGAATCCAGGAATAGAGGCAGATTTTAAAGATGCTTTTAAGAAACAACAGCTTTCATATATACCAGTTAAAAGCTTTAAAAAAATCCCACGTAAAATAGCAACAAAAATATTAAAAACATAGGGAGATACTTAAGAATAAATTAAATCTGGAGAAAACTATAAAGCTTTACTAAGGGACCTAAAATAAAATTCAAAAATCCCAGGCAAAGATATCTATTGTCCCTAAATGTATAAATACATAAACATAAAGGCATTAGTGTTACCAAAACAATTTGAAAAAAAGAGATATAAAGTAGAGGAATATACACTCTTAGAGTAATAATTTCAAAATTCAGTAAAGCTACAGGGTTCAAGACAATATGGTGCTGAGGCAAAACCAAACAGGATGATGGAACAGAACTGAAATACCAGATACCAACCCCAACCCTACTGTAAGTAACGCTACAGTATATGATAAAGGAGATTATTTTAAATCACTACTGAAAATAAGACTTAGTTAAAAAATAGTACTGGAAAGATCAGTTAGCAATTTGGAAAAATCTAGAGCTCTGAATTTTGACCATGTATCAGTAAATTTCAGATGGGTTATAGTTAATGTAATCAGAATTGAAAAACAGAATAAATCCTATTTGATCATTTCTGACCTACAAAAAAGGCAATTTCACATATAGGGGCACATGTATGTATGTGTAGATGTGTGTGTATATATGTGTATATATCTGTACATATGTATGCATGTGTTTGTATAAACACTATTACATATAGACTATTACACACATATACACTATTTTAAATCCTCTGTATTAAGACTGATTACAAATTCTCTGGTGAAAAGTCTATTCCTAGGGAAGAGACTTTTAGTCCTAGGGAATAAATCACTTTTAGGGAAGTGAGAAGGCGGTGTGAAAAGGGAAATGCATGAAGATTAAGTTCTAAACCCAACTTAAGAACATAACTCTCTGATCACCTGTGTATCTCACACATTGACTTGCTAAAATAAACATTTTCCACACTGTGCTTTCAGTGATCACTACAGAGCAAAAGTGTATGTAGGAGATTTAGGATAACTGTGAAAATACTAACTCACTTATGGAGAAGAAAATTTATTAAATTATGGATGAGTAATAATAGAAGTTGGATGTCACCTGTGTTTGTATTGAACCCTCCTGGGAGAGAAGCAGCAATATTAGGAAGCTGGTCAATTTTGGTTCTTCCAAGTCTATTTTACTGTCTTCAATATAACCGAATAAATTTTTAAAGAACATAAATCTTGCAACCATTTTAAAAACTACCACAATTTGATGTATCACAGAAATATTTATTTTGTTCATATAAAGTATACTGTTAGGTACACCCTATCTGTAGGTGGGAATTGTGGGTAGTAGCACTCTTAAAGGAAAGAAGGGTATTTTACTGGTTACAAAATAGTGACAATTATGATGTCCCTTTGCTATTACCGTCTGTAGCAGATACTCTTATTAAAATCTTACATGCATTTAGGTGTCTTTGTTATATGTATTTGTAATGTTCTTAAGTTTAGATATATTTTTAT
Source organism: Mellivora capensis (assembly GCA_004024625.1). NCBI lineage: Eukaryota > Metazoa > Chordata > Mammalia > Carnivora > Mustelidae > Mellivora > Mellivora capensis. The sequence continues at coordinate 33,189 of PISX010003937.1, forward strand.
ATAGGAGACGTACAGCATTAAGAAGGGAAGGGGTCAAGTAATCTAGGAATGGTCAGGTTATACTAAGAAAAGTTTACATAAAAAAAAAATTCAGGGGTCCTGGGTAGCTCAGTCCATTACTCTGCTTTTGGCTCTGGTCATGACCCCAGAGTTCTAGAATCGAGCCCCGCACTGCGCTCCCTGCTCAGCGGGGAGTCTGCTTCTCCCTCTCCCTCTGGTGCTCCCCTTAGCTTGTGCAGTCTAATAAATAAATAAAATCATTTAAAAAATTTCAGAGTAGTACCTCACAAGAACAAAACAAAAACAGACTATCACAAAGTAGACTTAGGAATACATCTATTTTACAGTCTAGGAAATTGTTGCATCCACAAGAGCAATAAAATCCTAGCATAAGGTTTCAAACAGACTCATTACATAGAACTGAACTTTAAACTGTTTATTTATTAAAGTGGAATTTTATCCCAATAGCAGAATATTTATTGTAACATCCCTCAGTTCAACCTCCAACCCTTTGGGACACATATCACATTAATTATGGAGGGGAAGGGAACCCATGATAGAAATCACGGAGTTTATAATCAGCATGGTTTGTAAAATTGCCTAGAATATTTATCAGGACAAATTACTTGAATTTTCTGAGCCTCAGTTTTGTCATCTATTAAATGCAGAATTACTGTAAGGAATTACTGTGTCTGAGTAAGTACCAAGAACATACCAGTGATTGATATCAGAAGCAGTTGTGATGTGCTTCAACATTTCCTTTTAAAGCTGAGTGTCTAAAGATTGGGTCAAAAGTTCCAGGTCAATGTTTCTGAACCTCAGTGTTACCGACATTTTAGGCGAGATAATTCTTTATTGTGGGAAGCCATCCTGTGCATTGTGAGATATTTAGCATCTAGTGGGTTTACAGTCTTGAGGATTTCTATCCACTAGATGCCAGTAGCAACTTCCACCCAATGCCAGTCTCCCAGTTAACAACCAAAAATGTCTCCAGATTTTGCCAATGTTCTCCAGGAGGCAAAAAGCCCACAGTTGAGAACCACTGTTCTAGATAATGATTTGCAAACACTGGCTTATGAAGATGAGAATGCTAGCATGAGTGTATTATTTGTATGTTAGGGCCAGAAAAAAGAAGGCATAGAGTACTAATGACTTGCCTACGTGCATTATTAATCAATAACAGATCTGAATCTAAAAGCTAGGTTTCATGACTCCTGATGTCCTTCAGTCAGTCACTCACTGCTGCAATGCTCATAACAGTGATGAACTGGAAACAACCTACTAAATGTGTATCAGTAGGTGAATTGATAAATTACAGATGCTCATGTTAGATTATACAGAAGCCTAATTAATGAAGCACATACATATATTAATGTGGATAAATTTTAATGTATTAAAAGGGCAAATGTTCAAGGATATATATGGAATAAGTCCATTTATTTAAAAACCTATAGAATACTATATATTATTTATGGATACACAAACATATAGGAAAAAAGATACAAACGTACATGGTAATGACAAATATTAAATTCATGATAGTGGTTAACACTGAGGAAGGACATAAGAAAACTTGGTTGGGGAGGGTACACAGGCCTCAATTGTATCTATACCTTTTCCTTTTAAAAAAGGAAGCAAATATGGCTAAAGATTAATATATGGTAGGGGCGCCTGGGTGGAGCAGTGGGTTAGCCTCTGCCTTCAGCTTAGGTCATGATCCCGGAGTCCTGGGATCGAGCCCCGCATCAGGCTCTCTGCTCAGCAGGGAGCCTGCTTCCCCCTCTTTCTCTGCCTGCCTCTCTGCCTACTTGTGATCTCTGTCAAATAAATAAAATCTTAAAAAAAAAACCCAATAAACAAACAAAAAAGATTAATATATGGTAAAGCTAGTTGGTGGGTACAAGATACTAATTCTTCTTAAACATTTAGCTGAGGAATTTAATAAAATAATGTATTTTAGATAAAATCCTCAGGAATGAAGGCTATGGTATCAAATTAGAGCTAAGGCTTCTTACATGCTTACAGTGTGACAGGCACTGTATTCTAATTACAACTGAATCAAACAGGTCGATCGGGTTCATTTTACAAATCAGGCAAATCAGGCTCAGAAATTGGGCAAATTCTGTCCATCCAAGGTCAATTAAACTATTAAGTAGGCGAAGACTTGAATTCTAGGAGCCTAAAATTCTAAACCTCAAAGTCTTTTCACACATCGTTCCTGAAGCCCAGAAAGCTCCTCACACAGCCTGCTCTCTAACCTCACTCAGACTTCTGTTCAGAAGTCACCTCTTAGAGACATTTTCCTTAATCACCCAAACTGGGGTACTCCACTCCACTCATTCTCTATCCCCTCACTTGGCCTTATTTTACTTTAGGGCACTTATCACAACCTAAAATCATATTTTATCTTTACTAGTCTACCTGTTTACTGTATGTCTCTATATCCAGAATGTAAGGTTCATAATATACTATTATAAGGTTCATAAGAACTGGAACTTGGCCATATTTACTGCTGTATTTTTAGTGCCTGACACAGGCAATAAACAGTAGGTAATAGTAGCAATATTTACTGAATTACTACTGCTTACACTCATGTTCTCATCTATTTTGTTATACATTACCACTCTATATAAAAGGAGTAAAGAGGATTCTTAGTTATCGATGCTAAAGAAACATTATTTGCTAGTTTTTAAGTAAACAAAAGCCAGTCTAAGTATTTATACAATAATAAAATTTCTAAACTTACCTCTACAGGAGGATAATAGTTATAATTCCAGTACCAAAAGGTTCTAGGTAGATAACCCCTGATTAAGTGGTGTTCTGGTACAAAGGGATGAAAAGTTTCTTTTCCAATGGTATCTCTGGAATCTCCCGCTTCTACATTTATAATTTCCATGCATCTGCCCAATGCTAAGTCTTCAATGGAGGAACTATGTGTACATTTGTCTGTTTTAAATGCATCAACAAATCTCTTCAAGGCTTCTTTGCTCAGAACATATCCGGCTCCTCCACTCATGTAGCCCTGCTTTACATAGGGCTTAAATCTTCTCCCAAAGTAAATGGGTTCTTCAGGGTTGTATTTTGAGAGAAGCCATCTCAAATTTTCCAGAATAACATATGTGTCATCATCTGCTTTCATAAACCAATCAGCGTCTTCTAAATAATGATCATGAACATACTGAAAAGCTTTAATTGTTTTCCAGTATAATTGGTCTCTGCCTTCTCTGGTTTTTAATCCCACTGCAGGGAAGTCTTTATCTTCTTCTGAACTCATAAACAATACTTTATTACAACGCTGGGCCCATGTAGCTTTGACGTGTTTGGCCTTTTTCTCTAGATTTTGAGGCCCTGTCATAACCCAGCAAAGAATTTTAACCTTCTGATAGAGGCTTTCAGCGATGTCTGTGTTCTCATCTATTAAACAAAAAATTTTTAGAGTTATATTTGCATAGATGTAAAATTCAAATAAATTATATTGATGAAAAATTTTCTTCAACAATTTAAAAACCCCCCTTCTATTTACCTTTCTACCATTAGTGATTTAGCTGAAAGAAAGCAAAAACTCAATCTAACATGAACTGACATTCTGATTTACTGGTTTCATGTCAGTCTTATCCATTGCAGTAAAAAGAATTGCCACTATGACTTAAAATCTTACTATTTGAACTGTGGTTGACTAAACAGGATCAACATCACTTGGGAGCTTGTTGGAAATGCAGGAATCTCGGGCCCCACCCCAGGCCTACTCGATTTGAATCTGCATTTTAACAAGTTGTTTTGAAGATTGGAGATTGGTATACATATAAAGCACAGTCTTAGTCTCTGCTTTTCACTTCATTCTACAAAGAAAGCGTCAAAACGTTCTCAACAGAACATTGACAGGAATTTCTTGCAGCTCTAAATAAACTTCCGAAGGACAGGAAAGACATGCTGCTGAAAAAAAACAGTTCATTTTGGACTCTACCAGAGTTCACTGTTAGGAATTTATACAAGCACCCGAAGGTGGCTTTAAAAAAGGCTTTCATGGGGTGCCTGGGTGGCTCAGTAGGTTAAGCCTCTGCCTTCGGCTCAGGTCATGGTCCCAGGGTTCTGGGATTGAGCCCTGTGTTGGGTTCTCTGCTTGGCAGGGAGCCTGCTTCCCTTCCTCTCTCTCTGCCTGCCTCTCTGCCTACTTGTGATCTCTCTCTGTCAAATAAATAAAATCTTAAAAAAAAAAAAAGAATTGTAAAAAAGGCTTTCATGATGACCCCAATTTGAAGAAGAGTAGTTAATGCAAAGTTGAGGTTACTTTTGATAGTAACATATTATTAACATATTTCATTCCAAAATGCAAATCCATCAGTCAGAAACAGAACAGAACAGGTAACAGTAGTATTTCCAAGACTGTCTAGAGCAGTGCTTTTCAAAGTACTCCTCTGTAAAGAAATAGGGAGACATGCCAGAATATAAAACACCATATTACTTCTTTCATTAGGGAAGTCTTGCTATATTTCCAAGAAAGTCCACTTAACTAAGCAGTGAGCTTAAATGAGTTACATCCTGGTGCAATCTCCTTATCTGGGTGCAGACTGGTAATAAACAATTCAGATTGTCAGACCAGGATCATATACTGAGTACCACTGGTTTAAAGGAAGAGTGCAATTTTAAGATACTAGATCATTGCTTGGTGAAGAATCAATTTTTATTTTCAATAGTTAGAGACCTATACTTTTTATAAATATGCTAAAAATGAATTACTAGAAAAATTAATAAAAGAAATATAAAATACAAATCCTAATTCTTATTTTTTGATTTAGGCAAAATTACTCTGTTAAATTACCCTGAAAGTTTCTAACTGTGTAGCCCCAATTTCAATACCTATGTAGCTGTGGACCAGCATAAGTCTGCAAAACCACACTTTTCATAGTAATGTTCTAGGCACAATCCTAAGGAAGCATATCCTTAAAGTTAAGGTCAACCAGTGAGTTACAAAAGCTTTGTTCTGTGAAAAATTAACAACTGGAGACATAAATTTCTAGTCCACTAATGGAGAGCTAATACAAGGTTGGGTGAGGTTTGGGCATGGAATTTTCAAAAATATTCTAACGTCCCCCTGAAAAATCAATAATTCACAATTCAAAAACAGAATCACCCTTCAGACAGAGAATATTCACATTTCATATACTTCAGGAGCCCAATCTTTTGGCTACAGATAAACTAAATACTGGATGCATAGGGAAAATGGTAGATGCAGGAATTCTCAATGTTTCACTTTGAATAAGACAACCTTCTCCCCACTGCTGGGATCTGGTAAATATTGTTTCTCATTTTGTAATTATTCACTGATTAATTACTTTGTTGTAGGCATATGCTGGCACAAGAGATGAAAAGGTGAGTACAGCATATGTCCTGCTACAGAAGAACTCAGTCTTAGAGTGGACCTTGGCACACAAACCAGCACTTGACACACACTAAGAGAGATACTATAACAGAGGTATGTAAAAGGGTTCAATGTGCTGCAGAAAAAGAGAGCAGTGGCTGATAAATCCTACAGAGTGTGGAATGAGAACTTGGCTGGAACAGAGAAAGGGAGATAACGCAAAATCAGGGAAAATAGAGATGATGCAGAAAATAGAGTTCTTTAAATGAGTAGATGCTCACAATAAGAAAGGACAAAAGGTATGGTGAGGTTTGGTTGAATGCCGGTACGTGGGTATAACTGAAGGCCTCAACTAGGGGAAATGAACTGAGAGAGGAAATCTGAAAAATGGTAAAGAAGTAGAATCTGGAACTTATGATAAATGGGATTGACTGGTAAGTGAAGGAAAACACCTACCATGACTTCATAGTCTCCAGCTTAAACAGATGTGGACCATTAAGCCAGACAAGTAGGTACCTAATATATGTGCTTATACTGACCTGACACAGCCTACTAGCAGAGAAGCATGTGCCAACCAGCCCTTTAACAATCCAGAGCAAGGCTACAGAGCAAGTGTCCAGTGATCAAGCTGCTCTTGATAAGAATACAGAGTACCTACTCAGAACTGGATCAGTTATATAAACACTTAAACATAACATGACATAATTTGTAATAGTATGCACACGCTTGCTAGTTCATACAACTCAACCAGGATGTATATGGTACACTTCATCCCTCAGTCTCTTCTTGAGAGGTCAGAAAGAAGTAATTTACTACCAAAAGATAAAAGAAGCAATTCTGTAACCCAGAATTCCAATTGTTTCCAAGCTGCTATATTCTTTATCATCAAATAAATCCCATTTGCAGAAATCTTTGAATTACTTTTTTTTTTTTTTTACAACATTTGGAACTGGGCTAAGATAAAGACAATAAAGAAGAGATGAAACCAAAATTATGGGAATTGATGATATCACACATACAACTAAATAGCCAAGGGACAGAAACTTGGAGAAAACCAACATTTTAAATGTTGGCTTCTAGAGGACACAATTGAGAACATCAGGTATAGAGGTAGGTAATAGGTATAAGGTAAAAGAAAATGAAGTCATTATAACACAGCCTTAGTTTCTACCTCCCTAGTTTTTTATGCCTCCTAAAAGGTGAAAAGATTAGTTATATTAGTTACTAATAGAAAAATAAGTTGAAAAAATATATATGAATTGGGATTTACATATACCTCTTGAGTTTCTCTAGAACAAGACTAAGCAAAAACTAAGACCAAAACAATAGCAAAAACACTAAAAACACATAAACCATGAAACCAAAATCAGACTAAATAAATAATTTTAAAAAATCTAATCTGAAAAGTCTTGCCCTCCCCCAAATTACATTTTCTGAACTGTCTCTATTTAAAAATAAATTCAAAATTAATATCTTATTCCCTAAATAAGTCTGGGTGTTAGCAATTTCCTTCCTGAGACAAACCAAGCAAGGTCATTAAATATTGGGAATTAAGCTCATTTTAATAAAAAAAAATTGCATATAACAAAATTCACATAAATAGCTTTTTCCAATTCTCATAACACTTATACAGAATGAAAAATACTGTTTCTGTTTACTTCTTAATAAAGTGAACCATACCTTTATGTTGGCTAGAATCTGCATTGAAGTTCATCTGTCCTTCTAGATGATTTTGTCCATTATCATCTGCGTGCCTAGCATGAGGATCATTATGAAGAATATTAGGCTGGGTATCACCCTGTTCTCCCAACAAAATACTAAATAGCTGAGAACATAAAACAAATCCAATTGCTGATCCACAAAGGAAGGTTAAAAAATTCAGCCATGATTTAGAGGCCATTTCCCGAAAGTGTATTTCTGTAAGAAAAAAATTAGCACGATATTATAAATTAGAAAGCAATATACATATCATGAGTAAAAAACTTGATAACTTAAAAAAAAACACAAAAAACACACACACAAAAGTTGATTACTTTTAGCCATATGGGAAATTTACTTCCTTCCATATAAAAGAACATTTCTGAGAGTATTTAAAACTTTCATCCTTTTAGTTGCCGCTAAAACACACCCTGTGGACAGTTCAATAAAACAGATGAGTAATAAGTTAAAAAATCATTGTTACGGTGAGGCATGGGTAAATAGGGTAAAAAAAAAAAAAATTTCCCACCAGAATCCTTTGTGAACCCAAGTCTGCTTGCCATGTTCTTTTTCTTTTTTGCTGTCAAAATACTTAAATTTACCTTTTTTCTTTTTTATATTACATGGTATATATTCATATAAATTAATATGTATGACATAATATCCCACAAGGTATTATTACTATTATCATTAAAACAAATGACATAAGTGGAACAAAACTTATGTGTGTGAGGAGGACACAGAGAGTTTGTGTTCTAAAATCATTTTGTTGTCCAGATGTGGTGAAAGTACTAATGCTAGACTTTAAAAGACTAACGATGTATAATGTAATTGCTAGTATAATCATTAAAATAAACAGTAAACGAATATATAACTAAAACAGAAAAAATGAGTAAGATAATCAAAAACAAGATAAGGAAAAAAGAGCAGCAGATAAAGAATAGTTGAAATAAACAGAAAACAAATAGTAATATGATTGATTTTAATGTAAATATATCACCAATGACGTTAATGTAAAAGACTGACAACTCTAATTAAAAGATAAAGATTGCCAGCCAGACTAGAGAAAAAAATAAACCCAACTACATGTTGCTTATAGGAGACACACATTAAATATATTAGAAAGTTAGGAGCAAAAGGATGGAAAAAAGGAAGTAAGCAATTATCAGAATAAATTAGTGGTTTAACATAGTTTACTTTCCTGACATTCACCAAGCTCTACGTTTTTTATTTTACATACTTTTTGTATTAATATTTGCTAGAGTAAAAAATTTATATAAAAAATACCATCATGTGACCTTTCACTTTATCTCTTTTAATACGTGTTTAATATATGTCTATATAATGAAAATATATTTATCCTCAAATCTGTAAGTAAAATTGTCATGCCATGGAACTACACCATGCTCATCTTGTATCTCAGATCTCAGGCCCTCTCTTTAGGTTTGAGAAGGATGACCCCAGGGGAAACTGAAATAAAGGAAAGAGAGTGTGAGCAAAGTTGCTCAGTGATATGGGAGATGTAAATTACACACATGAAACTGGCGGGCACTTGTTTACTTACTTCCTTTGCTCTATCTTAACTTACATTCTAAGATTCAGAAGGGTGGGCCTTCAAGGGTGAAGAGCATATATGTCCCACTGAACTCCCCTATAAAATTACCCAGAGGAAAAGCAGAAATAAGATTACCCAGTCTTGTTGCTATTTTCCCTGACAGGGGGTCTCAAATTCTCCTTTGCTGTGTCATCTTTTCCCCATTTAGATTGGTTTTTAGTGAAATCTTTACACATAAAAGGTGTAATCTGTAATCGCAGGGAAAATATCCCTCCTGGTTTAAGTGATTCTTTTGAAACTCTAAAGACCCTGAAGATCATCTGCAAATGATATAATCTGATAAAGAGTTTTTAATATCTGAAATACAGAAATAACTTGTACAACTCCACATCAAAAAACCCCATATAATCTGGTTAAAAATGGGCAGAGGACCTAAAGAGATATTTTTCCAAAGAAGACATATAAATAGTCCACAGATACATGATAAGATGCTAAACATCATTAATCATCAGGGAAATGCAAGTCAAAACCACAATGAGATATCACCACCCCTGTCAGAATGACCAGAATCAAAAAGGCAAGAAATAAATAACAAGTGTTAGTGAGGATATGGAGAAAAAGGAACCTGTTGGTGCAGCCACTGTGGAAAACAGTATGGAGGGTCCTCAAGGAATTAAAAGTAGAATTACTATATGATTCAGTAATTCCACTACTGGATATTTATCTGAAGAAAATAAAAAACACTAATACTAAAAGATATGAGCACCCCTATGTACACTGCAGCATTATTTACAACAGCCAAGATATGAAAGCAACCCAAGTATCCATCCGTCCATGAGTGGATAAAGATGTGGGACAGACAGAGACACACACAAACACACACACACACACACGAATATTACTCAGCCATAAAAAAGAATGAGAACTTTCCAAAAACAGATCTGTAGATATAGAGGTTATAATGCTAAATGAAATAACTCAGAGAAAGACAAATACCATATGGTTTCACTCATATGTGTAAATTAAGAAACAAAACAAGAAAACAAAGAAAAAAGAGACAAGAAACAGAGTCTTAAATACAGAGAATTGGTGGTTGGCAGAAGGCGGTCAGTGGGGGATGGGTGAAACAGATAAAGGATATAAAGAGTATACTTATTGTGATGAGCACTGAGTAATGTATAGAAATATTGAATCATTATATAAGAAAAAAAGCTGAAGAGAACTATTCGAGTATCTGGAATTCTTTAAAATAACTATGTATATTATTAAGAATTTACATAGAGGTAATTTGAAAATCCCATAAATTGCAAACATGAAGCCAAGAGAAGTGAATGAAAGCTAACATACCACCAATTTTCTTATGGTAAATGTAAAGAGATTAGCAGAATAAGACTGAAGCAATAAACCTGAAGGGAGGCTATTAAGGTAATATTAGCAGACACTTAAACTGAGATATCATCTAGGAGCCACATTGCAAGTAATTTCCCACATCTTCTGATTCTCTGACAGTCTGCCTTCTAGCACACTTACTTTCTTTTTGTATTGTATTTTCTTCTTGCTGACTTTCCTCACCTTAGTACCAGATACAATCACTTCACAGTCTCAGAAGGGCACAGTCCAGATGAATTCCACTGCTACAGACTCTACTACTCCTGGTATTAGAGGAGAAAGCAACAGTCACAGAAAGCACGATGACCGAGAAGGGGAAGGACTACAAGATAGTGACTATCAAGTAAGTGGTGATCCAGCTCCGGTAACTATGAAAACTAACCCGTTACCCCACCATTTTCTAAGACATTGAGTTTCAGAACAAGTCTACTTCTGCAGCCTGGAGGCTTTAGTGTTTGTAGGAAACCAGTGACATTTTATGGTTTTCTTAGCTGAGGTGGCACATTTTAGCAACACACCTTGTTCTGGGTGAGTGAAAGAAAACTGACTTCCTGATGTTTAAACAACTTGTTTTTAGTTAAGAAATATCTTGTGATGCTGTTGGATGGCTACCATCCCCTCACCCTCCTCCTCCAGAGCATTATCAACCAACATGTGCTGGCTAATCCCTTTTGCTTTTACCTCATCGCCTTCCAATTTCAAAGACTCTTGCCTTATGACTAAATTTCTGTTTACTCTGATTTTTCTTTCTTGTTCTTGGTATAAAACAGCCATCTCGTATGGGTACAATGCACCCCAAATCTTACTCTGAGTTTTGGCAAAAATCAGCATCCTCAACTCTTCAGATTCTTAACAAGAGTGCTCAAGTAGATCAGACTGGAGAACTGTATGACTAAGTTGCACATTCTGGGGGCTTCTAATATATTAATTAAAATTAAGTGGAGAAAGTTCTCAATATTAACTGTTTTCCAAATCCAATACAAAATCAGAATCATTTGAGGAGCATTTTAAAAATAAAGATTTTTGGGACGCCTGGGTGGCTCAGTTGGTTGAGCGGCTGCCTTGGGCTCAGGTCATGATCCCAGCATCCTGGGATCAAGTCTCACATTGGGCTCCTTGCTCGGCGGGGAGCCTGCTTCTCCCTCTGCCTCTGCCTGCCACTCTGTCTGCCTGTGCTCGTTCTCTCTCTGACAAATAAATAAATAAAATCTTAAAAAAATAAAATAAAAAATAAATAAAATAAAAATAAAGATTTTCCAAAAAAATAATAAATAAATAAATAAATAAATAAATAAATAAAATAAAGATTTTCAGGCTCCACAATTGAGATTTCAGTTGCAAATAAAGTGCTGGGACAACTAAAATTTGTATTTTTTACTTTATTTTTTAAGGGACAGCTTTGTGTTATTCATTGTAAAAAAGGAATCAAGCAATATAGAACAATGTGAAAAAGATAAAAATCACCCCAAATCCCACCACTCAGAAACAATTATCATTAAGTAGCATTATTATATATATGAATAACATCTTTATAAATAAAAGAGATGGAAGGAGAAATAACTGTGGCTACCAGTTGAGCCCTGTTATCAAGAGCTTTATGTGAGTTAACTGTAAACAATGAATGTGGGACTGTCAATCTCATTTTACAGGCAAGTTCACAGAAAGATAAGTAACCTTCCCAGGGTCACATTAGCAATATGATTCAAGAAGTCAGATTCTTAACCATTTTACTTAACCATTTTACATATACACTTGCATGTATAGTTTTTCAGAATGAATGTTAGTCATGCTATTTTAAAGATTTAGACGTATTAAGTTAGATATACTTGAATGTATAGGAAAAAAGGGAAATGAATCTAAATGAACTCTGAAAGTTAGCTAAACATTTATAATACGACTCCTCTCTTCTAAATGATCCTTCAAAAGACAAGAAAAAGACTATGAAAATATATAGCAATAGTAGGCCTTTTTTTAAAACTACCTTTTAAAATTTTAGATAGTTCCTATTAATTTCTTGTTATGGGAAATGTAGAAATCAGAACATATATACTCTCCCCCACTCAATTTTTGTGAAATATTTTTATTCTGTAAAATTTGCATAGTTTACATTCTATAAATTATACTGTAATTCCCATGACTGCTTAATCTGAGCATGTATTAAATTGGATTCTAAGCTCATTAATAGTCCTTTCATTATAGTTCCTTTATATGTGAGTTCTTCATTAATGTCATGTTTTTGGCTGAATTTCAGCAAGTAATTTTTGTAATAGTACTCACTGGTGCTATATTCTAAATTCTTGCAGGCTTGAGACTGTCTACTACTGTCTTTATATATGAAGCACAACTTGACCAAGTATAAACTCTGTAAATATTGATCCATGGTCCTCTCACATGGGTGCCAGAAAAGTCTGAGGGCAGACTGATCTTTTATCCTTATAGATAAACATTCCACTTCTTTTATGCTTTGTTTTTAGTCAAACCAGTAGTCACTAAGATCCTCTGAATAAGACTTTAATACCCCTTACATGAGATCATGCCTTCCTCCAATTTTTAGGCTTTTAGGGAATCAATGGAATTTACAATAAAAGTCCCTAAAATCTGAGGCTTTCAGTGTTCGTTTTTTTGTTGTTTTTAAATTTTGGTACTCCTGCCAGAGATGTCAGTCTACTATTCGAAATTTTTTCTGTATTATACTATTCATTCACTACATTTACATGTTCAACATGTATTTCAAACCACATTAAAGTGATTTTTGATGTTTTTTTTCCCTAAAAGACTTTCCTTACAAAACTGAATTTTATATAGTGATACAAAATATAAATGCTTACAAATATACTATATGAGGCATTATGTTTAAACCTTCTGTTTTCTCTGACCCTCACAACTGTAAAACCTGATAGTAGTATCTCCATATTACAAATGAGGAAGCTGAGTTTCAGAGAAATTAAATTGACCTGAACCACACAGCCAACATGGTAAACTGGGATTCGAACTCACATTTCACTTAAAGTTTTTTTCCTGTTATATCACATTTGCATGTATAGTAACCCATCAACTTTCCACTTCCTTTGCCCTTTCTAAAATTACCTTTAAATGGAATATAAGAAGACAGATTCTTTTTTGAATCAGTTTTGAGCAGATTCAAGGAAAAAAAAAATAGAGCAGTTTTGCTCTATTGACAAATCTTGAGATGTAAAGAAGATATAAAAAATGAAAAGCCCATGGGCTCCAAGAAAGACTGTGAAAAGAATGCGGAGAGATCAGAACTGTTTTCAGACTAAATTTTCATGCCTCTGCTCTCCTACAGTACTCTTTCTAATAACAATTCAACTGTTTCTTTATATTAAAAAGGCTTGCCTAAAAACTTAATCCATATCTCATTTTCAATACATTTCTAAGCTAAATAAAACTCTATTATATAAAATAAAATTTTATTTGCAATATTCTCTTTGAGAATATTCATACTAATTTTGTTTCTTTACAGTTCCAGATTATTAAGCTAAGCTGCTGAGATACTACATGCAAGTTTTAAAGTTCAAAATTCATTACAATTATATGGCACTGTGCTAAACACTGGGAAAAGCTAAAATATCTTTCCATGCCCTCGTGGAATTTACGGTGTTGTTAATTACACAGGGACATAAAAAAGTGATGAAAGAGTTTAAAAAGAGAGGGACACAATTAAAGCAGTTCTCAGGAAAACTTACAGCACTAAATGCTTACATTAGAAAAGAGAAAAAGTCTCCAATCAACTCAAGTTCCCACTTCAAAAATCAAGAAAAAGGGCAAAATAAGCCTAAATCAAGCATAATGAATGAAATAGCAGAAATCAATAAAATTCAAAATAGAAAAATAGATAAGATTAATGAAAAAAAAAGCCATAATCAAATGTCTAACAGAATTATCAGTGCCTAAAAAAATTAACAATAATTCTTTGGACTCATCCAATCCAAGGGTGTAATCAAATTTCCCTGTCTTCTATAATCAAATTGCCTCAATTATAGCCACAAATGTCTTTTTACAGTCGGTTTGTTCCAATTCGGATTTAAACTATATCCACATTCACAGATAAAATTAAAAGTAATCCAAAAGAACATTTTATATAATAGCTATTAAACACAAAAACCTAAATGAAAAACATTTCTCTAAAAAAGCAAATTATCAAAGCTGATTCAAGGTATAAAAACTAAATGAATAAATAACCACAAAGGAAATAAAGAATGTTGTCAAAGAGCCAGACTTCAAAAAGGTCTAGGCTTTTCTTGGATAAAATACTTAAATCTTTCAAAAAACATAATTTTTATATAGGCATACTTTATTTTCACTGTGCTTTGCAGATACTGTTTTTTTTGTTGTTGTTGTTTTACAAATTGAAGGTCTGTAGTAACTTTGTCCAGTAAGTCTATCGGCACTACTTTTCCAACACCATGTCACTTCATTTCTCTGTGTCACATTTTGGCAGTTCTCAGGATATTTCAAACTTCCTCATTGTTATATTTTTTATAGTGAACTCTAATTGCTGATCTTTGGTGCTACTATTATAATTGTTTGGGGTGTCACAAACTGCATACATATAAGATGGCAAACTTAATCAATAAATGTTGTGTGTGTTCTGTCTGCTCCACCGATCGGCCATTCCTCTTTCTCCCTCTCCTAAGACCTCCCTATTCCCTGAGACACAAGAATATTGAAATTAAGCCAATCAGTAACTCTACAATGGACTCTTCATGTTCAAGTGAAAGGAAGAATCACATGTCTCTTCACTTTAAATGAAAATCTAGAAATGATTAAGCTTAGAGAGGAAAGCACGTTTGAAAGCCAAGAGAGGCCAAAAACTAGGCTTCTTGCGCCAAACAGCCAAGTTGTGAATGTAAAGTTCTTATAAGAAACTAAAAGTGTTACCCCAGTCAACTCACAAATAATAAGAAACCAAAATAGTTGATTTTGTTATTGCTAATTTCGAGAGTACTTTAGTAGTCCAGATAGAATATCAAACCGGCCACAACATTCCCTTAAGCCAAAGCCTAATCTAAAGTAAGGTCCTAACTCTTCCATTCAATGAAGGTTGAGAGAGATAAGGGAGTATACAAGAAAAGTTTGAAGCTAGCAAAATTTGGTTCATGAGGTCTAACGGGAAAGAAGCCTTCTCCATAAGACCACAATGTAAAGTGAAGCAGCAGGTGCTGACGTAGAAGCTCCAAGTTATCCAGAGAAATATATATAAGAATAATTACTGAAAGCGGCTTCACTAAACAACAGATTTTCAATGTAGATGAAAGAGCCTACTGCTGGGAAAAGATGCCATTTAGGACTTTGAGAACTAGATGGGAGAAGTCAATGCCCAGCTTCAAAGGACAGGCTGACTTTCTCGTTAGGAGCTAATGCAGCTGGAAACTTTAACTTGAAGCCACTGCTCACTTACCATTCTGAAAATGTTACAACCCTTAATAATTATGCTGCATCTAGTTTGCCCATGCTCTGGAAAGGGAACAACAAAGCCTGGATGACATCATATCTGTTTACAACATTGTTTATTTAATATTTTAAGCCTATTGTTGAGACATGCTGCTCAGAAAAAAAGATTCCTTTTAAAATGCTACTGCTCGTTGACAGTGCAACTGGTTACCCCCCAGAACTCTAACAGAGATGGACAATAAGATTAAAGTTGTTTTCATGTCTCCTAACACAACATCCATTCTGCAGCCCATAGATCAAGGAGTAATTTTCAACTTTCAAGTCTTAGTTAAGCACCTTTGACTCAGGTCATAATCCTGGGGTCCTGGGATGCAGCCCCGCATTGGGCTCCCTCCTGAGTAGGGAATCAGCTTCCCCCTCTCCCTCTGGTCCTCCCCACTACTTGAGCACATGCGTACTCTCCAAGAAATAAAATCTTGGAGAAAAAAAAAAGAAAAAGAAATAAATTTCATAAAGCTATAGCTGCCATAGATACTGAATCCTCTGATGCAGCTGGGCAGGATAAATTAAAAATGTTCTGGAGAGGATATTCTAGATGGAATTAAGAACATTCATGATGGGGCGCCTGGGTGGCTCAGTGGGTTAAAGCCTCTGCTTTCGGCTCAGGTCATGGTCCCAGGGTCCTGGGATCGAGCCCCACATCGGGCTCTCTGCTCCATGGAGAGCCTGCTTCCTCCTCTCTCTCCCTGACTGCTTCTCTTGCCTACTTGTGATCTCTGTCAAATAAATAAATAAAATCTTAAAAAAAAAAAAAAAAAAAAGAACATTCATGATTCATGGGAAGAGGTTAAAATATCAACATGAACAGGAGTTTAGAAGAAGTTGATTCTAACCTTCATGGACGCCTTTGAAGGGGTTTGAGACTTCAGGGGAGGAAGTAACTGCAGGTATGGTAGAAACAGCAAGATAACTAGAATTAGAAATGGAGCCTAAAGATGTGACTGAATTGCTGCAATCTTATGAAAAAACTTGAATGGATGAGGAGCTGCTGCTTAGAGATGAGCAAAGAAAGTGATTTCTTGGGATGAAATCTATTCCTGGTGAAGATGCTGTGAAGATTGTTGAAATGGCAACAAGGTTTAGAATTTTACATAAACTTAGTTAATAAAACATGAGTAGGGTTTGAGAGGACTAACTCCAGTTTTGAAAGACGTCCTAGTGTGGGTAAAATCTATCAAGCAGTATCTATGCCACAGAGAAACTGTTAATGAAAGGAAGAGTAAACAGATGTGGCAAACTTCATTGTTGTATTATTTTAAGAAATTGTTACAGCCACTCCAACCTTCAGGAACCACCACCCTGATCAGTCAGCAGCTATCAACATAAGACAAGACCCTTTACTAGCAAAAAGATTATGACTCACTGAAAGTTCAGATGATGGTTAGCATTTTTTTTTAGCAATAAAGTATATTTTAATAAGGTAAATTAAGGTATGTACATTTTTTAAAGACATAATGCTATTGCATCCTTAACACACTACACTATAGCATAAACATAACTTTTATCTGCGTGGGGAAACCAAAAATTCATCTGACTTGCTTTATTATGATATTTGTTTTATTGCAGTGGTTTGGAACTGAACTTGGCAATATTTCTGAGGTATGCCTATACACATGAATCAGTCAGGAAGTTAAGTAGAACTTAACCAGTTCTTCTTTTATGTACAACTTTGATACCAATCCTGACAAAGAGGGCCCAAAATACAGAGAGAATTAAAAAAAAAAATCGGTCCACTCTCACTCCAAAATAATACGTCACCAAAGGGAATGCACCCCCAAACATTAATGGTTATCTTAAGTTGGGTCCTCAGAAAGGAAACCATGAAATAAGGCCTTTGTGTAAAAGTGGTTTATTAGAGAGTATCCCCTGGGGACGCCTGAGTGGTGTCAGTTAATCATCTGCCCTCGGCTCAGGTTGTGATCCCAGGGTCCCAGGATCGAGTCCAACATCAGGCTCCCTGCTCAGTGGAGAACCTGCTTCTCCCTCCGTCTGCTGCTTGCCCTGCTTGTGCGCTCATTGGCACATGTGCTCTTTCTCTCTCCACCTCTGGCAATAAAGAAATAAATCTTAAAACAAACAAACAAAAAAATGAAATTTCAAAAAGTTTTCCCTAGAAAAATTTCAGGTAAGTAGACCAGGGAAGGAAAGGAGGTCATGCAAGTTCCATGGGAGGTAATTTTAGCTCCATACCCTAGGGTAGTTCTGGAGGCAATACCAGCTGCACCTCAGAGTTGCATTCATATAATTAATAACTGGTTAAGGGCTGGCCTTAGGAAATAAACTTCCCAGACACTCTCATAGCTTATACATTGGCAAAACTGGTTCTGGCAGTGTGAGGGCAGCCCAGCAACAAAGAACCTTAGGAGACAGATATTGGGAATGAATATACATTAGGAGCCTGTGAACAGAAAGGAGATACAGAAACTTGGACAAAGTATTAGCATCATCTGCTATGGTAACTTTGTCACTGGGAAAGTTAAAAATCGCTTGGTTTTGCTCTATGGAATCCCTAAAAGGTTCAGCAATCAATCATTCTAATTCAATCATCATATAGTGAACAGTACTGCACAGTCCTAACAATGCATACAGAAATTTTAATCAGCTTTTTAGTATCTACTCTAAAATACCAATAGTCACTTAAGAATCACCAGGTATTTGAAGGAAAGCCTCTAATACGAAAGAAAAGAACCAACAAGTCAAATTTAAAGCAACTTGGAAGAGAGGATATAATGAGATGAAAACTAAGAAAAACCTAATCATTGAATTCTGAGATATTAAGAAATGTCATGCCATTCTATTCATGAAAAAAAAGAGTAAGACTAAGAAAAAAACTATGAGGACAAAAGAACTCCACAATTAAACTATAAGAAAATAAAAAAAC
Source organism: Mellivora capensis (assembly GCA_004024625.1). Lineage (NCBI taxonomy): Eukaryota > Metazoa > Chordata > Mammalia > Carnivora > Mustelidae > Mellivora > Mellivora capensis. Next base: position 51,546 of record PISX010003937.1, read on the forward strand.
CTGAATAGAACAGCCATAGGATAAAGTTAAGGAAATCACCCTCAAAGCAAACAAAACAAAAAGATAAGGTGATGGAAGATAAGAGAGAAAATTGATAACTAAAGATCAGTTTACAAGTACAGATAAAAAAGAAGGGAAGAAACCAACAATCAAATATTTCAAGGACATTTCCAGATCGAAAGGATCCAATGATAGCTAATATTCTGAACAAAAACAGACCCACAAAGATGTGGTATCAGGTAATTTTGGTGAAAGAATCCATTCTGCAAGCTTGCAGAAAAAGAGAATGAGGCAAAGAGATAAGAATTAAATGGTTTTATTTTTTTTATTTTAATTTTTTAAAAATTATTTATTTATTTACTTGAGAGAGAGAGAAAGCAAGAGACAGAGCATGAGCAGAGGGGGAGGGGCAGAGGAAGAAGTAGACTCCCTGCCGAGCAGGGGGCCCATCACTGGCCTTAATCCCAGGACCTTGAGATCATGACCTGAGCCTAAGGCAGATGCTTAATGGGCTAAGTCACCTAGGTGCCCCAGGAATTAAATCGTTTTAGACTTTTAAATGGCAACACTAAAAGCTAGAGGCAATAGATAAAATCCTTCAAAATTCTGAAAAAAAATTATTTCCACCCTAGAATTTTGGACAAAGGCAAACTATCCAAGGATCAAGATCATACTGCTTATTTGGTACACAAGACTGGCTCTAGTTTACCTTCCTGCTTTCTTACTTCTCATACTCCCTTATCTGCAAAGAACATTCAGCCATTCTCCAAGTTTGCCATGACCTTTCATTTGGATGACTTCGGCCAATCTAGTCTTTTCTGCTTGGTGTGCCTTCCTCTATTTTGTCTACTATACAGATACATAATTCTTTCAAGTTTGCTTCAGTTTCAGTATTTTCCATGACCACTCTTCCCTACTGCCTTATCAAATTAACTACTCTCCCTCAAATGTTTCCTTGTTCCTTCCTATTATGTATATATCATACTGTGTAATATAGTAAGTGCATCTCTTTCCCACTAGACTATGAGTTCCTCAGGAAAAGTGGCTATGGCTCTTATCTCTACCTCTCTAGCACCTAACACACTGCCTGGCTTATAAAATGCATTCAAATGTTTGTGTGTTTGTTTACTAAAGGGGGGAACACAGTTGAAATGAGTTTTGCAAGCAGAGATCTATATTTCTACCACCTAATATACTAAATAAAAAATCATATATGGTTCCATCATTTGAAGCTTTTACACTTCTTTAACCCCAAATATATATGAACTATATATATATATATATGTGTCTGTGTGTGTGTATATATATATATATATATAAAGTGAAAATACCTTGTTACTATTCCATGAGAACATAAATATTTTTTGCACCCTCAACAGAAATTAAAGAAGACATAAATAAATGGAAAGACATCCCATGGTCATGGATTGGAAGAATTATTAAGATATTAATACTGCCCAAAGTTATCTATAAACTTAACCCAATTGCTATCAAAATCTAGCGATGTTTTCTGAAGAAATAGAAATATCCATCATAAAATTCATATGGAATGTCAAGGGAATAAAACCAGAGGACTCACAGTTCCTAATTTTAAAACTTACTACAAAGGCTACAGTAATCAAAACAGTGGCACTGGGATAAAGATAGACATACAGGCCAATGGAACAGAATAGAGAGCTCAGAAATAAACCCATGCATGCAAGGTCAAAATATTTTCAACAAATAGGCCACATGCACTCAATAAGCAGAGGACAATCTTTGACAAAAGTGCTGGGAAGACAGGATATCCACACAGTAAAGAACGAAACTGGACCCTTATCTAACATCATATACAGAAATCAACTCAGAATAGATCAAAGACCTAAATATAAGACCTAAATATAAAACTATAACAAACTCTTAGAAGAAAACAAGAGACAAAAACTTCCTGATACTGGAATTGGGAATGATTTCTTTGATAGGACATCAAAGGCACAAGCAACAAAAGAAAATTAGTTAAACTGGACTTCATGAAAATTTTAAAATTTTATATATCAAAAGACACTATCAACAAAATAAAAAGGCTTCCTACAGAATGGAAGAAATATTTGCAAGTCATCTATCTGATAGGGGATTAATGTCCAGAATATATAGAGAACTCCTAAAACTTAACAACAAAACCAATAAAATTGGCAAAGGACTTGAAAAGACATTTCTCCAAACAAGATATACAACTGGCTGATAAGTTATGAGCATGTTGAAGATGAAAAGATGCTCAACATCACTGATACTCAGGGAAATGCTAATCAAATCTATAATGAGTTACCACATCACATCTATTAGGATGGCCACTATCAAAATAGAAAGTGTTGGCAAGGATGTGCAGAAATGCAAACACTCGTGCACTATAATGTAAAATGTACAGAAATGTAAAATGTAAAGCCACTGTGGAAAGTAGTATGATAGTGCACAAAAAAATTAAAAATTTAGAGTTACCATAGGATCCAGTACTTCCACTTCTGGGTATATGACCAAAAGAATTGGAAGCAGGGTCTCAAAGAGGTATCTGTATACCCATGTTTATAGCAGCATTATTCACAATAGCTAAAATGTGGAATTAATCCAAGTGTCCATCAATGGATGAATGGATAAGCAAAATGTGTTACATGCATACAATGGAATATTACTCAGCCTTTAAAGAAAGGAAATTTTGACGTGTGCTGTAACATGGATGAATTCTGACATCATGCTAAATGAAGTAAGCCAGTCACAAAAAGACAAATACTATATAATTCCACTTACAAGAGACACTCAGTTAAAACCATAGAAACAAAGTAGAATGGTGGTTGCCAGACACTGGTGGTTGCCTGAGATAGGAGACACCCAGTTAAAATCATAGTGACAGAGAATGGTGGTTGCCAGAGAGGTATGGGAAATTACTGTTTAATGTGTATAGAGTTTCAGTTTTGCAAGATGAAGAGTTCTGGAGAAAGATGGTGGTAATAGTTGCACAACAATATAAATGTATTTAATATCACTGAAATGTACACTTAAAATGATTAAAATGGTAAATCTTATGTGTATTTTACAATAAAAAATTGGAAAAAAAGAATAACAATGTTGATTTTCTCCAAATTAATCTATATACATAACATCATCCAAACTAAAATACAAGATTTTTATTTTTTATTGATTTTTAAATACAAAAAGATTTTAAAAAGTCAAATAACTCAGTAAAAGCATTCAAAAGATTTGTAAAAGAGAAGTATGTGAGTATACCTGGGAAATTCTGGAAAGGTGTGTCGGGGTAGACTAAGCCTAATGGATCCACTTAAAATATAAGATTTTTAAAAATCAAGTAATGTAGTAAAAAGTTATTCATAATGTTGTTTAGAAAGTAATTATGAAGGGCGCCTGGGTGGCTCAGTGGGTTAAAGCCTCTGCCTTTGGCTCAGGTCATGATCCCAAGGTCCTGGGATCCAGCCCCGAATTGGGCTCTCTGCTCAGCAGGGAGCCTGCTTCCCTTCCTCTCTCTCTGCCTGCCTCTCTGCCTACTTGTGATCTCTCTCTGTCAAATAAATAAATAAAATCTTAAAAAAAAAAGAAAAAAATTTTAAGTATAACTGGAAATTCCTTAGAAGAGCATTGCAGGTTGGAGGGCAGATTAAGGCTACTAGAGATTAAAATATACTACTTACAATGAACAGTGGTATATAGATAGAACAATTCGACATTCAGGCCAAACAGACATATCAATAATACTACAGATATAATGCTGAGAAACTTTTTTTCTCGACAACCGTGCCATCAGAACTAAGCGATCTAAAAGTATATCAGTGAAACTGGAACATCCCATTCTTACATGGATGATGGATCATTCATCAAATAACAGCAGTCTTAGTTTCCAAATCAGAGTTTCAGATAGGGTTTCCCAGACACAACATTACACATTTATATTAACTGTGTAGTCTCTAAGGTAACAGGACTTTGAGTCTGCTTCTCAGCCCAGGCCTGATGTTAATTAACCCCTTGACACACAGCCTTGCTATACTTCAAACCTATCAAATATTGCTTCATTTAAATTTTGTCTAAACTCCACCCTTCTTCAAAATCCTATAATAATGCTGTCCTTTCTTTATTTAGTAAAATGCTGGCAGTTTGGTCTTGTGTGTGGTCTCCCTCATAGCAGCAAGTTAATTAACCTTTGTCAGCTTAAAGATATATATCCCTGGTGGTCTTTACCAGAATGAAATAAAGAGCCTATTAAAAAAAAAAACAAGTACATATAGAAATCTAATACATAATATACACAGCATTTCAAATCAAGAAAAAGATGGTTTATTCAAGTAATGATACCGAAATAATCTTTTGGGAAAAAGATAAAAATCAGCCAGCTGGATTCCTACCTTTCTCTTTCAAATTCCAAATGTTTCTAAGATTTCAATATTAAAAAAAAATGAAATTATAACAAAACTAGAAGAAAATATTTTTACATTTTCATAACATGAATTGGTATCTTTTCAAAACTCATATGCCATGACTATAGGAAAATTGTATGAAATTACTCATTGGTTAATCTTCTGGCAGTGAAATTGCTGGTAGGGAGATGTTTCTGTATAAAATGTTAAAAAAAAATCTGTACAGCAAAAAATGCCTAAGAGTATCATAATGAAAAAGATAAAAGATCAATCTAACATAAAAACATATAAAGAAAATAAAGGATTTGCAGAAGAAAATACAATGGTCAAGGATGTTCAAATTTCATTCACATTCAAATGCAGAAATACTATTTTTAACCTATCATACTAGCAAAAAATGTTTAATTGCACTGTCATGACATGGAAGAGAAAACTGGCACTCATGCATTCTTTCTCACAATACAAACATTTACTGTCTTTTGGAAGGGCAATTTGGCAATATATTTTAAAAATTTAAATGACTATGACCTGACCCATCATTTCATCAGAAATTTCTCCTACGGACACAAACACATAAGTCTTCAAAGATATTTATGGCAGCCACTGCCATAGATGCTTGTCTGCTGATAAGGAACTGGTTAAATCAACAAACATGGTACATCTATACCACAGAATACTCTGCAGCTGTCAAAACAATGATCTACATGTGCTAATAAGGAAAAATCTTTGCATATTTGGCAGTTATGACTTTTTTGCTAGTAAGGTATAGTGGCTACGTTTTTTTTTTTTTTTAAGATTTTATTTATTTATTTGACAGACAGAGATCACAAGTAGGCAGAGAGGCAGACAGAGAGAGAGAGGGAAGCAGACTCCCTGCCGAGCAGAGAGCCCGATGTGGGGCTCGATCCCAGGACCCTGAGATCATGACCTGAGCCGAAGGCAGCGGCTTAACCCACTGAGCCACCCAGGTGCCCCAGTGGCTACGTTTTAAGTCAGAAAAATGTAAAGAAAACAAATTAAAAAACTGAAACTGAAACAGTAGATACAGAATATATATATACAAAAAAGACTGTTTTCTTTCACATTTCTCTGTGTATTTGCATCTTTTACTTTATATCAAGAGATGTTGCTTTATCTCTTAGTCTTAGCCTCCACTTTACCCTTTTCATTTATTTTCTTCCATAACACAACTTCATTCATGAAAACTGTGTAAGATGAAAGATTTATTTTTTAAGACAAAGTACCACAGTCTGTATAGACTAATCACATTTGGCTTCTTAAATGATTCTGTATACATAATTCTGGAAAGGTGTATATAAAGATATTTAACAAAATAAATTTTGTTAATTATTTAAATGTATATAAAAATATAAATTTATTATAACAAAATAAATTTTGTTATTTAATGAATTTTGTTATCTACTTCTGAGAACTAAGACTAGGTGGCATGAGCAAGAAGGGCTTTTTTTTCATTTTATAAGCTTTTAATGTGTTAATGCTTTTATCAAGTAACATCTATTACTTTTTTTTGATAAAAATTAAAGGTAGGCTACTTCATCTATAGAGATAATCTAAAAAAAGCAAACTGCACTAAAATCCCCACACTTTTTACACAAGAGGATCTCTTGATCCTTTTCAGACTTCTCCAAGTTTGACTCATACACACATTAAACATTTCTATCTTGACCATAGGCATCTTAAATTCAACACGCTCAAAAGTGACTACTTACCTTCCTCCCTTGATTCCCTTCCTACCTGCTCATCTTAACTAAAATTACTGGCAATCACCTAAATTATTCACCAATGGCTTCCTATTTTACTAGAAGCCATCTGTTTATCTAAACTAGAAATTAGAGTTTCTCTAATTTTTTAACATTCCCTACTCCCCTTGCCCTCACCCCATATCCAATCACTAAATCTGGCTAATTTTATTTCCTAAATTTTTTAAATCCATCCCCCCCCTCTCCATTTCTACTATTTCAGACCCTCTCTCACCTAAGCAACTGCAATATTTAATCTGTTCACTAAACATCCCAATGCTGAGGCTCCTACTGTGTTCTTTGTCTATATAACACTATCTTTTCTCCACCATCTATGCCTCAACCTCTGTAACTCCCATTAAGCCAATGACCTCTTGAGCTGGATGATTGTCTCTTGTGATTGGCTGTCTTGTTCACCATAAGACACTTAGTAGCATTTGTGGCCTCCACTCACTAGATGCCAACAGTATTCCCCCTGACTGTGACAACCAAAAATGTCTCTAGACACTGCCAAATGTCCCCTGAGGGTCAAAATCAGCTCCAGTTAAGAAGCACTCTACTAAACTTTAAAACCCAGTTTATCATATATACATCAAGTATCTCAGGAAGAATATATACAGATTAATTGTAAACCTCTTTGAGGCAGGCAATGGGGTAACCTTATTTTTCACTATCACCTCATATGCTTTTGATCTCATTCCTCTCTTCTAACCTCTCCATTGTTACCATCCTAGTCCAAGTCACCTCCTTTTCTCCCTTCTCCTCTCCTTCCCTCAACTACTTTAACTGAATCCTAATCAACTTTTCCTTTTGCATCCTTTCTTCAATCCGTTTTTGCCCATTTCACCAGTGATCTTTTAAAAAAGATTGTATCACTCATATGCTCAAAATCTTCCAATGTCTTCCCAATCTCAGAAACAAAGCAAAAACCTTAAGATGAACCTCAATGGTCTGCAATCCTATCCCCACTCTTCTTTTTCTGATCTATTCTCCTAGTATTTGTTTTTTATAGGTCAAAAGGGAACAAATAGAAATTTCATAAACTGAACCTATTACTGTTTCCCTTGCTGTGTTCTGGGGATTCCTTGCTGTTCCTCAAAGATGAGGGTCTGTGCATCTGCTGTTCTCTGTTGGGAATACAACTCACCTACATACTACATGGCTTATTCCCCAACTTCTTCAGGCCTTTATTTCTCAGGGGGTCTTCTCTGGTCACCCTATTCTTACTACCTATTAACATCTAATATATTACCTATTTTACTTCTTCATCTTGTTTATTGTCTCTCTTCTCCATCTTGTTCATTGGTTCTCAAACCTGAGTCTGCATCAGAATCACTTAAAAGTTTTGTTAAGACAGTTTCTGAATCAAGAGGCTTGGTTTGCTAACAAGTTCCCAGATGATCCTGATGCTACATATCCAGGGACAACATTTTGAAAACCAACGCTTTAGAACATAAGCTCCTCCAGGACAGAGATTTTTGTCTGCCTGTTTGCTTTCTCTCTGCAACCTGGTTCTGAGTAAGCACTGAGGTAAGTAAATGACAAATAAATTTAACAAAAACAATTCCTTGTTCCTACCACACACCCTGATTTGGCCTGCCATATGAGCTAAAAATTATCCCTTAAGCTGTATCCCTTGCCAAAAGACCAAGGTTGAAGTCCTAACCCCAGTACCTAAAATGGGATCTTATTTGGAAATAGGGTCTTCCCAGATGTAATCAAGTTAAGATGAAGTCATCAGGGTGGACCCTAATCCAATATGACTGGCATCCTTATAAAAAAGGGAGAATGCCATATGAGGAGACACAGAAAGAAGCAGACTGGAATGATAAAGCTCCAAGTCAAGGAATATCAAGGACTGCCAGTGTCAGGAGAAGCTAAGAGACATGAACAGATTCTCCCCTAGAACCTAGAGACCACAGCCCTGCCAACACCTTGATTTCAGAATTCCAGCCTCCAGAACTGAGATGATAAACTTCTGTTGTTTTAAATTACCCAGTTTGCTACACTTTGTTATGGCAGCCAGAGGAAACCAATAGAAGGATTCAAATTCTGCCTAATAATCTAATTTCCACCAGTTTAAATGTTTTAATATACAGCTTTAGTTGTAAACTAATCGGGTTTCCCATTTCAGAAGCTCTCCCAACTTAATTTGCCTCTCTCTGCCTTCAATGTACAAGGCAGCTCATACTATAGGTTTTAGATCGTTTACTCAGTTTTTTGGTGGGCTTTTTGTTTTGTTTTGTTTTTCCTATCTTCTTACATGCTTCCCTATTTCACAAATATCAATTTATTACTTTTTTTCTTCAAGGGACACTTCTCATTTTCACACATTATATACATTTTTGTATATATTTTCCCCTGGGCTATTTGAATTAGTTGCAAAGTGAAAATTTAAGTACACATTAGATATACATTTAGATTTAAGATAAAATGCTATCTTCTCTTTTAGAGAACAATTCTCCTTTCTCTTTCTTCCTTCTTTTAAAGTAATTACCTTAATCCTAAAAAATTTGGGTTAAAAACATTTTTGTACTTTCCTTCCCATCTTGTTACAGTTTGTACAGTAGTATAGTCTTTATTCAAATTTCAACAAATCTTCTAAAATTAAAATGGTTGTATTGGGAAGCTTAAAATTTTAAATGAATCTGAAATTAATTTCATCAAGTTCTCCCCTTTCCATTTGGTTTGCTTACAGCTGCAATGTCACAAGAATTCCAATCAATAATTTCATCAGAGACCCTATTTTAAATTACCATGGTTTACAAGGTTTATAAGCTGTAAGATGCAATTTTTATCTTGGCACAAATCAATTTACAAATAGTAAACTGCATATGTCTAAATGACAGTTTTTATTTCTATGACTGGGTGAAAATTAACCCATTGTATGCACTACTAAATAAATGTGTGGCAAAATTCTAAGAATTTCTGGATATTACATTTCCTCCGAAATACAGACTAGTATAACCTAAGCCAAAAAAAGCATATTTAAGAAAAACCATATCTTTCAATGGGTAGTAACCACAAAATAGTTTTAAAATGCTGAAGCCTAAATAAAAAGAGAAAACACAAATCACAGGCAAATTTAAGAGAGATATGTAATAGTTCTCCATGAGTACTGAAAAACCATACTCTTTTCCTATGAAGAATTTTAAATGAGTCATACTTTCCTTACTAAATCACTGTTTTACTTAACATATGGTGACAACAGTTAACTGTTTGGTATCTTGAAACTTTATATTCACTTAAAGTGCACATCAATATATACTAAGGCTAGTGGAAAATAATAGTATAGTTTACTATATAAAATACTTAGAACACAAAGCATCATGTGCATAAGGTTTACTTGACACTTACCTGGTAAAGGTATGGAAAGCTGTCTAAGTATCTCCTAAAAATTCAGGTTCCCACTGTCTAAACCTACACCAAAATCACGCAAGTTGAAATCATGTACAACGCTTTTTCCTGGCACCCAGGCCGAGCTATATATATATATATATATTGTGCCTAACTTTTACTAAATGAACATATTTCTGTCCCAATCACATTGGCCTAGTTATTCACTTTAATGCGTTAAAGTTCTGCCTTTACAACTTTTTAATCCATAATGAAGTCAATCCATGGTTAGCATAGCCGTTTCCAATCTGAAAAGCGTTAAAAAGATACACTACAATATCTATAACAAATTTAGG
>PISX010003937.1:61494-78490 GCA_004024625.1 Mellivora capensis
GGGGGGGGGGGGGGGGGGGGGGGGGGGGGGGGGCGGGGAAGCCGGGTGGGCCACGACTCCGCACAGCCCGCGCCTCACTGCCGCCACCCGACAGCGGGCAGAGAGCGAAGAGGAGAGGGACTCCCGCGAGCAGAAAGGAAGAACCCAAAACGAAGAGGAGGCTACTCCGCAACAAATAGCGGCCCGATGGAAAGACGGCCCCAATGGCAGTTCACAGAGGCGCCGGGAGCAGGAGTGCCCCCACGCCTCCATCAGGAGCCCGCAAGTCCCCAGCCCCGGCAGCGACCCCGAGACACCTGTTTAGCGGCGCCCGGGTTTGGTTCCACCCTCTAGGCTCCCCCAACACACACTCCGAGCAGTGAGGACGAGGGGGGCGCAGACCCTGGACCCGCAGCCTGAGGGCGCCTCCGCCGGCCGTACCTGACATCAGCCGTGGCTCCCTCTCGCCCCTCCTGGGGGGCGGAGAGGGGACGACTCGAGACCGGCAACCTTAGCTCCTCCCGGTACCCGCAGAAGTGGCTCGCGGCCGCTAGCTGGGGCCGCCCGATGCCGCCCAGATCATTCCCAGGCGGCGGCGGCGGCTGAGGCGGTCCCAGCTCTCGCTCCCTCCCCCCCCACCCCCCGCCCGCCCGTACGCTCGCTCGCTCCGCTCCTCCCCGCAGCGCGTCCAGGCCGCGGCCAGCCGACGGCGCAGCCGCCACCCAGGGGTCTCCTAGCGCTGACGTCGCCGCCACCGCACCAGCCCCAGGGAAGGGCGGAGCGAGAGGGAACAGGGTGGGGCGGGGCTATGGCGACGTGCGGACGTGGGGATTGGCCACCAAGCTCACGCCCCGCCCTTCTGCGAAGGGGTCTGGGAAGTCGGGTCTTCTATCAGCAGTAGTCGCAGCCCACTTGCGGCTTCTCGCTGTCGGCCTTCTCCTTCCTGATTCTGCTGTAGGGTTTTGCATTAGCTTCCGGACCCTGAGAGAAGCTAAAGCAGTGAAACTACAGAGACTGAGGCTAGAGGTACCTGAGGACCTCTGTGTGAGGGATAGGCTCTAAGCCTGCAAAAGTCTTTTGGCCTCTAGCCTGCTTCCTGTTCTTTTTTCTCCTGTCCCCCACTCTCCTACCCATCCCGTACTCTCTGTAGTATCTCTCTGGCCTTAATGAAAGGAAATACAGTAAGATGAGGTATGCAAACGGGTGCTGGGTAACTAGATACGTGAACCTGAACGGGTTGAAAACAGTGGTACCACAAAGCCTTCTGTATAACACATGGTTTCATCTGTCATTACTTCGCTTCTGACAGGCAATAACAGGAAGAGCTTCCTTAGTAGGGTTTTCCAAAACTCATCTTCCTTTTAGTTGGCTAAAGGACTTTGAATCAGAAAGTGTTTTTGGATAGAGGGAGGAGCCTGTGAGCCATTGAGGCAACCCCACAGAGCCAGAGGTGGGGATAAGTTCTTGGCTTTAACATCATCTACAAGGCCTTAGCTTGAAGGTGAGAAAACTAGCCTGCCTTTAAAAAAAAAAAAAAAAAGCCTGTCTCTATCAGTTCTGCCTTTCAACATAACCTGTAGGATCATGGGCTCTGGGCTGGCATCTTGGTTCCACCACCTATTTGCTGTGCAGTGTTGGCAAGTTACTTAACATGCCTAGGTGAGATAACAATGTATGTACGTTATTGTTGTTCTTTTTCCTTTGTTTAGCTTCAGCTCTAGTAGTTTGCCATGATATGCCGTTAATCGATCCAAGACAATCTTCCAAAAGAATATAAGCACATCTAGTGATTCTTACTTAAACCTTTTATTTTTTCAGATGAGAAAACTGAGGTCTGAACGATAAGCTGATGGGCCCAAGCTAGAAGTGCAAGTATCCTGATGTTCAGGTTAGTGCTCTTTTCCTGGCAGATGCCTCCAGACTTCTCTCCCTTACATCCTTACCTGTATCCTCTTCTTCTCCAATTTGTGTATAGTTAATTGCCCAGCCTCATTCCCTTCCTTTCACAACCACTGCAAAACAGCAAAAGGAGACCCTTCCAGAGGTCACAGTGTTCCAAATAGAAACCAAAACAAACAAAAACTCAAGATTCCTTACCTCATTTTAATTTTATTGAAATTTTTAATGAATAAGGAATAACTGCTTTTTCCATTGAGCAAAGATAAGAAACCCTTCCAATTATAAGTTCAGCCATAGCGGGTCTCAGATAATTACTGGCAGGAAATACTATTGATATGAACAAAACCAGATCAAAAAGTCCCTCCCATCATTTTGGGTATCTGAAAATCACTTTTATATTCGTGAAAACAGTACATAGTTATTCCAACAAATTAAAAAAAAATACCCCAATCCCATAATCCACAGGTAATCATTTTTTAAAATGTGTATTGCATTCTTCCAGATATAAAGAATAAAAAAACACATAAAGACATAAATACACTATTTCATAAACTGGATTTTATTATGTATATAGTTCTTTTCTCACTGAACAATATATCATGATTAACATTATTTTTAAAAGATAAATGAAAGTACCATCATTTATCTAACCAGTATTCTTTTGCTGTTTGGTTTTTTCCCCAAATTTTTAATATAATAAACAACTCTATGATGAACTACCTTATGCACGTACCTTTGCACAACTGTATAATTATCTACCTGGACAGATTCTTAGAAGTGGCATTAATGTCAGCCAATTCTTCAATTTATCAACTAGAAAAAAGAAAGTCGTAGTTACTTTGAAAAATATCCTTTATATATGGGACACAAAATGACTAGATTCTCCCATTTGAAACAGATAAATCTTGAGCAGTACTTTTGTCTGTCTGGTGTGGTGTTTCAATAACGTGTGTCAAAGCTTGTTGGAGCAGTGTTGAGGCTCCTTGGAGCAGGGTGGCCGACACTGCTAGTTGTTTAAGCCAAAATCCTTTCTTCCTTACCAGCAGAACTCTGATTTCAGGGTGACAGTGTGTCTTATTAAAAATATTTACTTCTCCAGATTTCTGTAAGCCATGACTGGCTGTGTGACCAATCAATAAAATGAAAATGGATATTGCTAGGAGAGGCTCAAAGCTTTATGGAAGAAATGTCCTTTTAGCCATTGGGCCTATATCCTTTTTTTTTTTCCTCACCTGGAACAGTGACACAATGCTGGAGGTGGAGCAGCCATATTTCAGTATAGGAAGTATTAACAGTGTAGGAAGCCAGAGGTGCCAGGCGTTGTGATTGCTTTAGAGGGCCAACTTATTAGCTTTAGACCACCCATTTCTGGGTTTGTTGTTATATAAGGGAAAATAAATCCCTCCTATTTAAGGTTTTGTTATTTGGTTTTCTGTTATAAGCAGTGAATGCAATTCCTAATGATACAACAGGATAGGACAAGTCAGCATTTATTCAGTGTTTATATAGAATTTTTTAATAGGGTGAAATAAAAATGGGGACACAAAATGGAAACAAATAAGCAACAAGCAAAAAAAAAACCACTCTCTAATACACTTAGTTTCCCTTTCAATACCCAAATGTTACAATGAGATTAACAAATCATTTTATAATAATTAGATTAAATTCTGTAAATTAAATTATATTCACTGATATAATGGTTTTTAAATATGTCCACAAGTTCTTTGATGCTTTTTCCTTTAGTTGGTGGCAATGGGGCTTAATTGCTCTCACCTTGAGTTTGGGCTGTGTTTAGTGACTTATTCTCATGAATAGGATGTATAAATGACTTGTGTGACTTCTTAGAGGAGATTATAAAACATATGCCAAAAAAGAAAAAAGAATACCTATGCTAGGTTTTTCTTCTTCTTCTCTCTCTGGGACTGCTTGCTGGGAAAAGATGTTTTTCAAGTCATAAGGGCTCTCAGACAACTTTATAGAGAGGCCCACATTATGAGTAATTAAGGCTTGCCACTGACAGCCAGTAAGGAACCAAGGATTCTTGACAGCCATGTGAGTGAACTTGGAAGCAGAAGCTCCAGTCCTAGTTAAGCCTTCAGATGACTACCTCCCTCATCAATATCTTTATTGACTTTAGGAGAGATCCTGAGCCAGAACCATCCCATTAAGCTACTCCCAAATTCCTGGCCCACAGAAACTGTAAGAGAATACGTTTGCTGTTCTATGTTTAAATTTTGGGATAATTTGTCATGAAGCAAAGATAACTAACAGAGCTGGGTATAATAGAGCCTAGCACAATGGCTGGTACATATGTAGGTGTTTAATGATTTCTTGTTTGAATGAACAAACAAGTAAGTGAAGTAGAATATATATTTTTTCACTTTAAAGGGTAGCATAAAGTGCTGGAATTATCTTTGCTCCCTGACACCTGTATTATATAAGGGTTTTCTGATGTGATCATAGAGAAATCAGTTGTGACTCTTACTGAGATCTGAACACTGACAATCCTGGAGGAAACATACAGTGAATACAGCAGTGGAACCCTTGAGACCTGGATAGTTCTCCCTGTTTTGTCACTGATGAGCTGAGTGGCCCATGGCAAGTTATTTAAACCTTCTAAATCTCAATTTTCCTATCTGTAAATTGGGGGAAATAATCTCAACTTCCCTCAAAAGGTGGCTAATCAGATTATATGTGATAGTGTAATTGAAAAGCATGAACATTCTTTTAATTACATTAGGCTCATGAGATCTATTTTATTTTTAAGCAATTAAGTGTTAAATATTTTAGGTGTGTACACCATGAAGCGTTTTCTTTCAAGAGGTGATAACTTATTACTGATTTTACTGTGTACCTTCGTAAAATATTAGCATCATTCATAGTGAGCAGTTAAGATTTAAGAGTATGGCAGGATAGTAGGTTATGATATGTCAGATCTTATTTTATTAGCCTGTTGAAAATTTATTGCACTTTAAAAAGAATACATAATTATGACTGCCTCCTTCTCCTTTCCATGAATTAATTTGTAATTGCAGTTGGGTGTGTGCCCCTCTTTGTGGTAACAGTGGTAGTTAAGCATACTTAGTAATAAACATACATTTAACCAATAATTTGGTCTGAGCCTAAGAGTTTATCCTAAAGCAAAATTGCACCCAACAGCAAGAAAATAGGTGATAGAATATATGTCTTTCTCTTTCAGAGAGGAAGACTTGGGCACACAGGGAAGTCTTTATATAGTGGAATACCAGAGATTATGCAATTATTGACATTGTACAGTTTGGTGGTATGGATGACCCCAGAGGTAAATAGGTGAGGATGAGCAAGATAGAGCCTTGGTGTAGGATTCAAGCCCTGATTATGTAGTGGATGAATTATCCAAATTCCCTGGTTTTACTGTATTGTTCTTTCTTGCTTTCTGGTATCCAGTATGACTCCATATCAGTTGAAACTACTGACTTAACTAAACATCAGGTATTTGTCATTGTAGATGACCCCTATTTCCTACCGTCTTTCCTTACTTGAATAGGAAGAAGAAAAACTCTAGATAAAAAAGGATAGAGCATTCTTTTCTGGTGATGACGTGCTTTTCAGCAGGGCTTCTCATTCCGTATTGAAAATACCTGCCAAGATAAATTTTTTTCATCCTACAGAAACTAAAAGGGCATTTCCAAAGAGTTTTTATTCCTTGCAGCTGCATCTTCACAAAATCACAAAAAGATTCTGAGACAGTTGAAAATGCTAATGTTATTTTCTAAGTTGACTGATATGTAAAGGGGATAAAGGTAGAGAAGGGAGGAGAGGAGAAGATAAGAAGGAAAAAAAAGAAAGTTTAGGAAATACTTTTAACCTCAAGGGAAGAGGACTCAGCATGAATCACAGCATATTAGCTTGAAAGCAGAGACTGACATGGTTGCACTGAGGACCTTGTGTCATCTAGAGAAAGATTCTCAACTTATGAGATTGGGATCTCTGGGATTACTTACCCTGAGTTTCTCTAGTTTTCTGGAATAGGAATCAAAATATTCCTTAATTGTTTTCCCTCATGGCTCAACAAAAGCAGAAAGCATTGGTTTTAAATAGAATAGGTGAAGCTAGCTTTAGTTTAAAATCCCTAAGCAGTAAATTATAAATGTGTATGCTACTTCTTTTGTTCTACAGAACTAACTGACTTACAGATCTTAGCTGCATATTGTGACATCTTTTTTTTCTCACTCCTTTTAAGTTGTATTTAAATGTATGCATATCTAAAAATGGATTGTGGTAGATACTTGTTTGGGTTTCTGGCCATAATCCATTGAGAAGCACCCTCTGCATCACTTTTCCTCCAATTCTCATCTGCAGGTTGAATCTCCAGAGTACTGTTCATATGAGGACACTTCCCACTTTTTGGTCATAGCTGATTGGATAGACTTTGATCCTCAGAGAACTCAATCAGATTCCCTGTTCTGGGAATTTGGAATGGGGAGAGAAGTCTTAGTTTCTTTCTATTGAACACTGAAACTGTAACCCAAACATGGGCTTGTAACCCAGATATGTATGGCCAAGATAAGGGGAAGGGGAATCTACTCTGTAGAGAGAAAGAGAAATGAAGCAGACTTGTTGAGAAGAGTAGTGACCACAAGCTGTGGTACTCCCAGAGAGAAAAAGGGAAGGGAGTCACTTTCTGGCTTTGTATAGATTTTCTATGGCCCCATACTGCAAGTGGCCTGCCTGCTCTTGGGTTCTATGCGTCCCTACACTGTATTCTCCTATTAAGTTACACTTTGTTTGTTGTTAGCTTAAATGGCTAGTTTTTCCATTCTTTAAAACACATTTCCAATAATTATCACTTAAGGGAGATCTAAATAGTTCTTTTCATTTATAAGAAGTAAAAAGCATTGTGAGAGCTTTGGTCTGAAGAGTAACATAAGGCTTATGAAAAACATGCAAAAATTACAGTCTTTTGAATAAGAAGAGCATAATGGCAAGAGTAGGAAGTTCCAAGATCTCACTCTCCCACAGAAACATCAAAAAACAAGCAGAAACAGAACGAATCTTGTGAGAACTCTAGAAAACAGTTCAAAGTTTATAGCAACTAACTGAACACTAAATCAAGAAAAAGGCACCTCAAAACAGTACAAAGTATTTGTGGTCATTTTACTTGTCTTTCCATACCCTTTTCCCTGAATGAGGATAATCTTACAATGTCAGTTGTCTAAAGGGGCACCTGTCTTAAGGCAGTGGTCATAAGGCCACTACAGTTATAAAGAGGCAGAGTCTTAAAGTGCAGCAATCCAAAATTGCAGCTTCCCATTTTCCCACTGTGCTGTTGTTTCCCTGGTTCTGAAGGGAGCAAATTAACATTTTCCAGAGATTACTGTGATCTATGTTCTAATCTGTCTGGGGGTGCTATAGATAATTGTGTCTCCCAAAATTCATATGTTCAGGCCTTAACCCCCAGTGTAATTGTAGGGCTTCTAAAGAGGTGATAAAAGTTAAATGAGGCCATAAGGATAAGACCCTCATCTAGTAGAGGTAGTTCCCATATAAGAATAGACACCAAAGCTCATTCTTTCTATCATGTGAGGACACAGTAAGAAGGCAGCTGTCTGCAAACCAGGAAGAATCCTCATCTGAAAGTGAATTGGTTGGTGCCTTGATTTTGGACTTTATATCCTCCAGAGATGTGAGACATAAATTTCTGGTGTCTAAGCCATCCAGGCTGTGATATTTTGATATGGCATCCCAATCAGCCTCTGATGCAAGATGTCTGCCCTGTTTTGTCTAACTCAGAACTCAGGTGAAAGAGCTTGAAAATTCTGCAAGCTGAATTAACAATCCTCAAATACCCGAGGCAGATATTATGGCTGAAATGTAAAACAGACTGCCTAAGACAAAAGTTGGGTAGAGTTTCTTTGGGAAGTTAAGACATTCAAAAACAATTATGTAAATGGGGGAATTTAGAAATCCATATGCATACTCCAGGCAAGACACATACTCAAACACTCAAGAAGACCCTATGTTTTCATCTTGGGCTCATCTCTTGGTACATTGAAAGCTGGCAAGTTGAAGGAGGGCCCTGGCTCAGAGCAAATTTGCAAGGACTGGGAGGTTCCTAGCATTCAAGGATATTTTTGTCACAACCCTTGCTAAACACAAGCTGAGGAACAGAGACTTCAGTGACCACATGTGACAAGGAATACAGTCTGTAATCATAGTTTGGGAAGGGCATTAAATCAACAGATTGCTGCAGCCTTCAACAATGAAAAAATAGTGAACCCTATGAAAGAGGAACATTCTGACTTCCAGTTACATTATAATAGTCAAATGTCAGTTCTAACAAAAAAAATTACAAGACATACAAAGAAACAAGAAAGAATAGCTCATTCAAAGGAATGAAACCATCTGTGAGGGAGTACAGACATTGAAGTTACTAGACAGATCTTAAAACAACTGTCTTAAATATGCTCCAAGAACCAATAGAAAAAAAAATGGACAAAGAACTTAAGGAAATGAGGAAAATGATGTGTGAACAAAATTAGAATATCAATAAAGAAATAGAATTATAAAAAGGAACTAAAGAAAAATTCTGGGACTGAAGAGTACAGTAGCAACAACTTGGAAAAACTATTGGCTCTAAGACAAAAGAGCTTTTTTGCAGAAGATTCTGGCCTGGTCCCCCATCAGGAGATGATGTCCCTGAACTCAAATCATAAAATTTGTCATGGTTTGGTGTGGTTTAGTGGAAAGATCTTGTGCTTTGTATTAAGATCGATGTGCTTGAATTATAGCTATAAATAAAAACAACAATGACTAGCATTATTAACTGAAATGGAAAAAGCTCTCAGAAGGAAGAACTCAGAGTCTAGGACTTAAATAACTGCTGCTGCTTGGTTACTATTGTATTAGGCACTATATTAAACACTTCCCTCACTGATTTATCTTCATCTTCACATTAACTCTCTGAGGAGGCATTACCAACTAATAAAGAAACTAGTCTCAGAGATTAAGCCCTTGTAAACAGTGAAGGGATTCTACTCCAGTATTTTTTTTAATGCTTTATTAAGGTATAATTGACCTGCAATAAGATGTATGTAAGATGTATGATATATTTTGACATACGTAAACACAACCACAATCAAGATATTGAAAATATCTGTCGCTCCCCATCCAAAGTTTTCTCCTGCCACTCCCCACCCCTTCCCATATCTAAGCAACCACTGACCTGATTTCTTTCACTATAGATTAGTTTGCATTTCTAGTGTTCTATAAATGGAACCACACAATGTGTGCTTTTTTAAAATCTGGCTTTTTTTTCACTCAGTATAATTATGTTGAAATTAAGCCATGTTATTTTGTTCATCAAAATTCATTCTTGTTATTGCTGAGTAGTGTTCCATTTTAAGGATATACCACAATTTGTGTATCCATTCACTCGCTGATGGACGATTAACTCAATTGTTTCTGATCCTAAACCCATGCTACAATCTTTCCCCAGCTCCCTCACATACTATGTGATCTTGGGAAACCTAACTATTCTCTCTGAAACTCAGTTTTTCTCATTGTAAAAATGGCAATAATATTTTTCCAAACAGGATCATTTTTAGTGATATAACACATGAAAGCATGTAGTACTGTGCCTGGCACACAGTAGATGCTTATAAATATTTATCTTCTTCAGGAAATAAATCTCTCCAGGAGGGAAAAGAGAAAAAAATATATAGCAGTATATGCCTTTCCTGCAGTTTCACCTCATTCTTGAAGATTGCTCACTTTAATTTCCCTTTCTTACATCTTATCTGCACCTCATGGATATGTTCTCCTTTTCTCTCTAATCCAGATATGGACACAAACTCTTTTTCTTATTCTCATACCATGGCTGAAATAGAGTGATGTTTTCACAAAAGTTAAGGGATAAATTAAAGAGTATAAATATATAAAACCAAACTGCAGAAATAGTAAAGGGTTCCAGAACATGCTTTTCTCTCAAATAATCCCAGCAAAATAAGTCAGAGAGCTTTGTTTTTCTTAACTTTCAGTTTTAATTTTGACATAATTTCAGATTTTACAGGAAAGTTGCAGGAGTAGTATAAAGAATCTTGATAAAACCTTTTCCTTGATTATTGCTTTACAACTTTAACAACTCATTTAAATGATTCTATTATTTATTTATTTTTTTTGCCTCCAAAATTTAGGCTAGTAGTGGCTTTGGTAGCAAATACTCAATTAACTCAGTATAATAACAAATATGACAACAATAACAATTCCAAAAGTTGCTTACCGAATACCTGATAAGTACCAGACTACCTGCTGGTTGTTTAACTGGGACTGTCTCCTACTCTGAACAACCCTGTAAGGCCAGTACTATTATTACACCCACTTAACAGGTATGGATATTGAGACAGAGGGCTTTGGGATATTGCCCAAGGTCACACAGATAGAAATCTTACAGTACTAAATGCAGATGAAACCAATCAGATTCCTGGACCTGCGTTTTTAATGCTAATTTTAAAAATCAAAGGTCAGCAAACTACAGCATTTGGGCTAAATCCAGCCCACAGAAGAGCTTTATTCAGTCCCAGGCTTGCTTGTACAAGGATCACATCCTCTCACACAGGTGGGTGGGCACAACATGGTCTGAACTACTTCCTAACATGCCTCCTGTTTTTCAGTTATCTGACCATTTTCTCTCATTGACTTCTGTGATTTCTTGTCTTGCCTACAGAAAAATACAAGCCTGACTCTTTTTAAGTTCTATCGCTAGACACCATTTTATCCTTCAATTGAGGGTCTCAGGGTCTAAAGGATATAAATTGACATGTTAATATTCACTAGGCTTCGGCATTCTTGGAACATTTTATGATGATTCACCCGAGACATCTGAAATAATAAAAAAATGGTACTGTACATGTGATCAAAGGCAGCAAACCTGAGGTGGACGCTGTGATGCATTGCTCTGATCCCCCCTTCAGGACTGAAAGATTGTTCCCCTAGTTTTTGGGAGTGCTGGCAACAGACAACCCACAGCTGCCAGCCCTCTCTGAGAATGGCCTCAGGTACAAACACCTGTCTTAACTCAAGGTAATGCCTCCTTTCAGGGCACCCACATGCAATGACTGATCAACATAAGGGTATAGAAACTCAGCCTCCAACTTCAACCTATGGTATTTTTTAGGGCCGTTCCAACATCAGAGTTCTCCATAGAAAAACTACACATAGCCCATTTCTTCCTCTGTACAATCCTGCTTCCTCCTCTTCTTTTTCACAGGCATTGACCTCAAAAGCACTTCCTAGTAACCTTTATGCATGCTGATCTCTGTTTTAGAGTCTGTTTTCTGGGTAACTTCACCTGTGACAAAACCTAAAAGAAGAGGAGAGCTATTTCTCAACCCTGTCGAAATCCAAGCTCTTTTTTACATATATCAATAGGTGATATAATTTTGAGTGACTTCTGCCTACCTAGAGCTACTTCTTCATGCATTGACACCAGTGTTCCATGTGGTGAGAGATGATGACAAATAGACCCAGTGCAACCTGTCAGTCTTGTTGTCTGTCCACAAATGAGCCCACAGTCATTTCACTCTGCTATTCAATGTTGATTTAGATAATTACTGGTTTTTAAATTTTTCACATTTAATCAGAGGTAGAATTTTGAAATACTTAACAGTGTGTCAGCCCTCTTTATGACCATATTTGCCTTCGGGTAAACCTCAATAAAATATTCACTTGCACACATATTTTAAGGACACTTGAAGATTACATACTAGAGACTATTTTCCTGTTTTTTCAGGTATATTTTTCAAATGTTTCCATGGTGATACAACCTGATAGAGTAGTAGATATTAGACAAAATGTGTTCTAACCCTTGCTCTGTCACTAGCTGCTTTTTGAGTCTCATGGTTCTTACTTATAAAAGAGAGGTAATGATGCCCATCTTTTAGCGTGATTGTGTTGGTTAAATGAGGGGATATTTGCAAAGGGCCTACCACATTCAAATATTTGATATATAGTAGCTATGTATTTTTCCTTAATATTTTAAATTTAAATTCAATTAGCCAAGATATAGTGCATCATTAGTTTTTGATACAATGTTCAGTGATTCATTTGTTGAATATAACATCCATAGCTAACTGGGGGATGGGAATTAAGGAGGGCATGTGATATAATGGTAGCTATTTTTATAAACAAGTATAATAATGACATAAGTGGATTAGCTAAAAATTTTAAGAGAAAGTATCTTTTCAACAAATATTTCAATTTATTGCCACATTTTTAGTCCCCTAGTAGCAAATATTAATTGACAAACAAAGATATTCACTATAAAGATCCCTATACTGAAATGTGCATAAATGATCTTCATCCATGGGGCAATTATCTCTAAAGGAAAGGAGCTGGAATAAATGACTTCTAAATCTTTTTTCAGCAGTTACAGCCTCAAGAATCTATGGACTAGGATGACCCTCCAAGAATCTATGGACTAGGATGACCCAGAACTATTTCTGGGATTTGAAGCTCTCTCTGTTGAGGGTGTCTGCATATTAACAGAACTTTAGTTCTAAGTCTTCTTGACTAATAGTCTTCTGGCAAATAATTCAGACTCTCAATCTATTATACCACTGTGTGTACAAAATACCTGTCAGTATAGAAGCAATCAGTAGTGGTTAAATTATTATGAAAATGGAGGTGACTTTCCAGTATTTAGCTCTAGCTTACAGTTGCTTAAACTCTATTTAAATTGATTATATATTATGGCTCATTATTTTTCTCTCAATACTAATTCCTTCTGCTGATTAGTATATTTACTAAAACACAGAAGCAGTTCTGCCCAAACAGAAGGGAAGAATTTAGCTTTCCCTCTGTCATCTGTTAATAGGGTTCTCCCAGGGACTAGTTTCTCTAATACAGTTCCTGCATCTACCTCACATCTTCAGACACATCCTTGGGCACATGCCTCCCATCCTCCCTGTCCTGCCCATTTTATCTTTTGTCTCCGGAATGAGTTGCATACATATGTCTATCCTCTAGAACCAAGTTAGAGGCAAGCCTTACCTCTACTTTGAGATGGACTCGTCTTCTCTTGCTGACTTGATCCAGGATAATGGACACATAAGATCTTCTTTATTTTCCTCCCTTCTAAATATCTGTATCTACAGCCATCTTTTTACTTTCTGCCTAAGAAGAAGAGCCTGACCTCCTTTCTCATAGGAAATAGGGTAGCATTTTTTCTCTCTCCCTACACTACTTCACACTACTTCAACCACCTAAAGTAAGTACTAGAACACTGTCAATCAAGATAACATTACCTTCCCCCTTTTACACTGAACTTTTGTCAAGGATATAAATGATGGAGGAAAATGGCAGGGGCTAAGGGTTTAGGGTGGAAGGCAGAGACTGAGTAGGGAGGTAACACTTTATAGTTGAAGCTCAACAGATCTAAATGAAAGGTGAAGGTGCTATACAGAAACAATAGAAAATTCCAGAGTTTAGGAGAATCAGAACTCCAGTTTTATGAGGGAGTAGAATGTGTGCCCAATATAAAATATGGAAAGATAGTGGGGGCAGGGTCAGAGGCAAAATGGCAGTACCATAAGGACCCTTGTTTCATCTAGTCCCTAATAACTATCAAACCATTCTGAACACCCATGAATTAAGCCTGAGATGTAAGAAAAAAAATATCTGGAACTCTGTAAGTAGAAAAGTGACTGCTTTTTGCAAGGTAGGAATTGTAGAGACATGAATCTGAGGGGAAAAATTGAAAGATAAATGGAGTGGGAAATGGAAAAGGATATAGCCCTGGCTGCTGGAAAAGGATATAGCCCCAGAGAGCAAAATCAGAACCCTTGGAAATCTGTTCCAGTGAGGGACTTCCCTTTCTGAAAGGAGCTCCGGGGATGAAAAGGGCAGAACTCCAGGTGGGTCAGTGTATTCTTAGGATCTCAGGAATCAGAACTAACCAGGATGCCTAAGCTGGTAGAGTGTCAAAACAATGGAACAAGGAAACTGGCTATGGTTATTGAGCCCAGGAGGTGACTCTCCGTTCAGGTCACCATAAAGGCCGGCCAGGCCCATCAGGAGACTACTCTCTGCCTGGGAACACTAAAAAGGACTGGAATGTGTAGACCATCTGTCATTGCCCAGGAGGGGCAGAATGGGTGTGCCCACAACCAGGCAACAGCTCTAAGGGTGGCAGTCCCATAAAAGACAGTACGGTGAAACTCAGCTGTCCCCCAGGAACTGTGGAACAGATACACACACAAGCCCACAACTGCTCTTAGCCTCAGGGCACTACAAAGGGCAGTAACTCAAGACCCTCGGAATCCTCCAGGAAGGATTACTGTGGGCCCACACTGCAGGAGTCTGCGAAATTTGGCACACAGAAAACTGAAAACTGTTTGTCCCAGAGGGTTTACTGAAGAGGGAGGATCACAATCTTTGGACTCTGGGGCTGGTGATTGGGGCTCAGCCATTTTTATTTTGATCCTCTAAAGAAGCATGGAAAGCCTTCACGGAACAAAAGCCACACTGAGCCCAGCCCCCTGGCAAGGGGCAGTGCAACTCTGCCAGGGCAAAGACACCTGAGAAGCAGCACAGCAGGCCCCTCCCCCAGAAGACCAACTGTAAGAACAGGTGCACAAGTAGTTTATGGAGCCCGAAAGACTGTAAAACTCCAGCACTAGGAGGAAATAATATATAGAACTTGAAGTTTTTCTCATGATTCATTTAACTTTCAGTCTAAAATTTTCCATTTCTTTTTTTTTCCGTTTCAACTAGTTTCTTATTTTATCAACCCTTTGTTTTTAAGTTGCTTTTTCAGTTTTTTACATCAACATTTTATAGACATATGCTTCATTTTTGGCCTTTTTTTCTCTACTTGGTTTTATTTGTGTATATGTATAAGTTTTGCTTTCTTTGCAATTTTGTTATTCAGTATCTTCTAACAGAGGAAAATTCACTCAGGAACAAGTGGATCACTCTGCTTTGTCAACCCTGTGAGGTTATATTCTCTCCACTCCCCCCATGATGTTTTGTTTTTGTTTGCTTCTCTATTTTGGTTTCTGACCACTTTGGATTTGTCTTGTGTGTATTTTGCTTGTGATTGGTATTTTGATTCTGCGCTCTCATTCATCCATTCTTCTTTGGGCAAAATGACTAGAAGGAGGAATTCACAACCAAAGAAAGAAGAAGAGGTAATGTTCTCTGCCACCAATCTAATTGATATGGATATAAGTAAAATATCCAGGATAACAATTATATTCAGGATAACAACTCAAATTCAGGATAACAATTATAAAGTTAATCACTGCCTTTGAAAAGGCATAAAAGACACTAGAGAATCTCTTATTGCAGAAATGAGATCCAATCAGGCTGAACTTAAAAATGCTGTATAACTGAGATGCAGTCTAAATTGGATGCTCTAACAGCTAGGGTGAATGAGGCAGAAGAGAGATTAAGTAATCTAGAAGACATGCTGATAGAAAGGAAGGAAGTTGAGGAAAAGAGAAAAACAACTAATAGCCCATAAAGAAAGACTTTGAGAAATTAATGATGCCATGAAACATACCAATGTCAGAATTATTGAGGTGCCTGAGAGTGAAAAGAGAGAGAGAAGGCCAGAAAGTATACTTGAGAAAATCATAGCGAGAACTTCCCTAATCTGGGGAAGGAAACAAGCATTCCTGTCCAAGAGGCAGAGAGGACCCCTCCTAAAATCAATAAAAATAGATCAACCCCCTGACATAAAATAGTGAAACTTGCAAATTTTAGAGAAAAAGAGAAAATCCCTAAAAGCAGCTTGAGACAAGTAGCTACTTACCTATAGAGGGAGGAATATCAGACTAACATTAGACTATCCACAGAAACGTGGCAGGCCAGGAAGGGCTGGCATGATGTATTCAAGATACTAAATGAGAAGAACATGCATCCAAGAATACTTAATCCAGCAAGGCTGTCATTCAGAATGGAAGGAGAGATAAGGAGCTTCCTGGAAAGACAAAAGCAGAATGAATATGTGACCACTAAGCCACCCTGCAAGAAATATTAAGGGGGATCCTGTAAGCAAAGAGAGACCCCTGAGAGTAACATAGACCAGAAAGAAACAGAGACAATCTACAGGGACTTTACAGGCAATACAATGTCACTAAATTCATATTTTTCGATAGTCTGAATGTAAATGGGCTAAATGCCCTGATCAAAAGGCACAGGATATCAAATTGGATTAAAAAGTAACACCAATCCATATGCTGTGTACAAGAGACTCGTTTTAGACCTAAAGATACCACCAGACTGAAAGTGAGGGGGTGGAGATCCATTTACCATGCTAATAGACTTCAAAAGAAAGCATGGACTCTGAAGAACAACCTGAGGGGTTTTGAAGGGGTGGGGTGTGGGAGGTTAGGGGAGCCTGGTGGTGGGTTTTAGGGAGGGCACGTATTGCATGGAGCACTGGGTGTGGTACAAAAACAATGAATACTGTTACCCTGAAAAGAAATTAAAAAAAAAAAAAAAAAAGCAAATCCTCATGTCAAACAAATTAGATTTTAAACCAAAGACTGTAGTAAGAGATGAGGAGGGACACTATATCATACTTAAAGGATCTGTCTAAGAAGATATAACAATTGTAAATATTTATGCCCCCAACATAGAAGCAGCCAATTACACAAACCAATTAATAATCAAAGTAAAGAAACACATTGATAATAATACATTAATAGTAGGGGACTTCAATACCCCACCCACCACAATGGACAGATCATCTAAGCAGAAGATCAACAAAGAAACAAGGGCTTTGAATGACACACTGGATCAGATAGCCTTCACAGATATGTATAGAACATTCCACCCTAAAACAACAGAATACTCATTCTTTTCAAGTGCACATGGAACTTTCTCCAGTAGAGATCACATACTGGGTCACAAATCAAGGTCTTAACCAATACCAAAAGTTTGAGATTGTTCCCTGCAAATTTTCAGACAACAGTGGTTTGTGGCTCTGTAACTTGAACTCAGTCACAAGAGGAAATTTGGAAGGAACTCAAATACTTGGAGGTTAAAGAGCATCCTGCTAAAGAATGAATGGGTCAACCAGGAAATTAAAGAAGAATTTTGAAAATACATGGAAACTAATGAGAATGAAAACACA
>PISX010003937.1:86699-129416 GCA_004024625.1 Mellivora capensis
AAACCAGACAAGGATCCCATCAAAAAAGAGAATTACAGACCAATATCCTTGATGAACACAGATGCGAAAATTCTCACCAAAATACTAGCCAATAGGATTCAACAGTACATTAAAAGGATTATTCACCACGACCAAGTGGGATTTATTCCAGGGCTGCAAAGTTGGTTCAACATCCACAAATCAATCAATGTGATACAACACATTAGTAAAAGAAAGAACAAGATATGATATGATACTCTCAATGGATGCTGAAAAAGCACTTGACAAAGAACAGCATCCCTTCCTGATCAAAACTCTTCAAAGTGTAGGGATAGAGGGCACATACCTCAATATTATCAAAGCCATCTATGAAAAACCCACCACAAATATAATTCTCAATGGAGAAAAATTGAAAGCTTTTCCGCTAAGGTCAGGAACACGGCAGGGATGTCCTTTATCACCACTGATATTCAACATAGTACTAGAAGTCCTGGCCTCAGCAATCAGACAACAAAAAGAAATTAAAGGCATCCAAATCAGCAAAGAAGAATTCAAACTATCACTCTTTGCAGATGATATGATACTATATGTGGAAAATCCAAAAGACTCCACTCCAAAACTGCTAGAACTTTTACAGGAATTTAGTAAAATGTCAGGATATAAAATCAATGCACAGAAATCAGTTGCATTTCTCTACACCAACAACAAGATAGAAGAAGGAGAAATTAAGGAGTCCATCCCATTTACAATTGCACCCAAAACTCTAAGATACCTAGGAATAAACCTAACCAAAGAGGCTGAGAATCTATACTCAGAAAACTATAAAGTATTCATGAAAGAAATTGAGGAAGACACAAAGAAATGGAAAAATGTTTCATGCTCCTGGATTGGAAGAACAAATATTGTGAAGATGTCTATGCCACCTAAAGCAATCTACACATTTAATGCAATCCCTATCAAAATCCCACCCATTTTTTTTCAAAGAAATGGAACAAATAATCCTAAAATTTAGATGGAACCAGAAAAGACCTCAAATAGCCAAAGGAATATTGAAAAAGAAGCCAAAGTTGGTGGCATCACAATTCCGGACTTCAAGCTCTATTACAAAGCTGTCATCATCAAGACAGTATGGTACTGGCACAAAAACAGACACATAGATCAATGGAACAGAATAGAGAGCCCAGAAATAGACCCTCAACTCTATGGTCAACTCATCTTTGACAAAGTAGGAAAGAATGTCCAGTGGAAAAAAGACAGCCTCTTCAATAAATGGTGTTGGGAAAATTGGACAGCCACATGCAGAAAAATGAAATTGGACCATTTCCTTACACCACACACAAAAATAGACTCAAAATGATGAAGGTCCTCAATGTGAGAAAGGAATCCATCAAAATCCTTGAGGAGAACACGGGCAGCAACCTCTTTGACCTCAGCAGCAGCAATGTCTTCCTAGGAACATTGCCAAAGGCAAGGGAAGTAAGGGCAAAAATGAACTATTGGGATTTCATCAAGATCAAGAGCTTTTGCACAGCAAAGGAAACAGTTAACCAAACCAAAAGACAACTGACAGAATGGGAGAAGATATTTGCAAACAACATATCAGATAAAGGGCTAGTGTCCAAAATCTATAAAGAACTTAGCAAACTCAATACCCAAAGAACAAAGAATCCAATCAAGAAATGGGCAGATGACATGAACAGACATTTCTGCAAAGAAGACATCCAGATGGCCAACAGACACATGAAAAAGTGCTCCACATCAGTCGGCATCAGGGAAATACAAATCAAAACCACAATGAGATACCACCTCACACCAGTCAGAATGGCTATAATGAACAAGTCAGGAAATGACAGATGCTGACGAGGATGCAGAGAAAGGGGAACCCTCCTACACCGTTGGTGGGAATGCAGGCTGGTGCAGCCACTCTGGAAAACAGCGTGGAGGTTCCTCAAAAAGTTGAAAATAGAACTACCCTATGACCCAGCAAATACACTATTGGGTATTTACCCCAAAGATAGAAATGTAGTGATCCAAAGGGGCACATGCACCCGAATGTTTATAGCAGCAGTCTACAATAGCCAAACTATGGAAAGAACCTAGATGTCCATCAACAGATGAATGGATAAAGACGATGTGGTATATATACACAATGGAATACGATGCAGCCATCAAAAGAAATAAAATCTTGCCATTTGCAATGACATGGATGGAACTAGAGGGTATCATGCTTAGTGAAATAAGTCAATCAGAGAAAGACAACTATCATATGATCTCCCTGATATGAGAAAGTAGAGATGCAACATGGGGGGTTTGAGGGGTAGGAAAAGAATAAATGAAACAAGATGGGATCGGGAGGGATACAAACCATAAGTGACTCTTCATCTCACAAAAAAAACTGAGGGTTGCTTGGGGGAGGGGCGGAGGAGAGGGGGGTTTGGGTAATGGACATTGGGGAGGGTATATGCTATGATGAGTGCTGTGAAGTGTGTAAACCTGGTGATTCACAGACCTGTACCCCTGGGGATAAAAATACATTATATGTTTATTAAAAAATTTAAAAAATGATCAAAATTTTTAAAAAATGAATTTTTGTGATACAGCTCACATGGAGACAGGAACTTTAATGTCACTTAACTGACATTAACTATCTAGATGTTGCAGATAAGGAAAATTCAGGTAAAACAGTGACTAGCAAAAGGCATTATGATCAAATTGAACTAAAATTAGAATTTAATGTACCTTCACTCAATCTGTGAAACTTCTTTTTCTATTGAATCTCTGGGGAGTATATGCCTGGAGGCAGTATTGGTGGAGGAGCATCCAGTCAGGAAGGGAACAAACTTAACCACAGTCTGACAGAAAGATCACTTTCTTTTCCTTACTCTCTCAACTGCTTTGCATTTCTACTTCTCTTTCCTTCTACTTCTTTCCTCCTCCTCCCCCTTTCCCTCACCTTCTTTCTTCATTTGCATGTGTTTTGGTGATGGGGGAAGGTAAGGTGGCAGGGGTTGTTTTTCTCTTCCTTTTCTTTGCTTTCTGCTCTTTCACTGCCCTCAGTGTTTGACTGTGATTGACTCCTTTCAATCTCTTCCTTTTATTTTTCAGTTCTTGTTTTTATATTTTTTATATCTGCTCCTCCTAGTAGAGAAAGGGATGTCATTATTACTTTCATTGAAAGAAAAGATTAAGTTCTTTGCTCTTTCTGGCTCTGTGCTAAGCATTGTAAAAAGGAAATTGCATAGATAGTGTCTGACTTCTAAAGTATACAATGTATACTCTGATTTTATAACACCCTCATGATTCTTGGCTTTTAGTTTGTTTGTTTCTCAGTCCCATTAAAAATCTGGTGGTAGCAATGAATGGCCTCCTTCCAAAAATGCATAAGTCATGGACATAATTGATTGGTGTGCAATTTCTGGATGTTCAAAAACCCCCTGAACCCCTTAGGAGTATATGACCTCAGATCAAGAACCCTGCCAGTCATTGCAATACATTTCACAAACGTCACACAATTTGAAATAGGAGGAATCTTAAAACATCATAGAACATAATCAATTTTAATTCATTTTGTTAAGAAAATCAATAGGCTATATAGTAGTCATTTTTGTGGTTGGAGAGGTAAAAGGAGAAGAAACATTATCAAATTGTTAGTAGATTATAACATCATCCAAAAGGAACAAACATTTATTGAGCACTGCTGACCACAAACATACCTATGTATAAAATTCCTACATGATACAGCTGCTATAAAAATTATATATGTACACATATATACAAATATATGTGTGTGTGTAATATATAAAGTATGTATAATATAAAATGTTATATACATGTTAAATTTTCACAACAGCTGTATCATGTAGGATTTACACTGAGATAAGGAAATTGGGGCTCAGAGAGATCAAATAGCTAACTCAAGCCACCTATTAGGAGGTATAGATAAAGATTCTAACCCACATCTTACTCTAGGCCTCTCTTGGAATATAATTTCTTACATATCTTTTCTATTCAACACAAAACTTAGCACATAGGAAGTATTCATGCAAGGTTGGAGTATTGATTGAATTAAATCAAACAAAGTAAAGTACAGAACTCTGCAGTAGATCATTGGAGACTTGAGGCCACTCTCTGCACTCCTATTCACCATTTAATTTCATTTCTTTAGGGAAAAGGAAGGGACATTTTAACAAGTTCTGAAGAGTAGAGAGAGTCTACAAAATTGCAGAGAGTTATAGTAATTTTCTTTTGTTCATCAGAGAAATATGTCAGTTCTAGCAGTGTGAGGGTAACAGACTTGAATGTGCCAATTTTCATTTGGAAGGAATTACTGCAAAGTTAATACAATATTAACTTGAGTAAACCATTTTTGATTTGCTAAGTCCTCTGAACATTAAAGGAGCCATTCTGACTGAAGTTCTTGAAATATAAAGAACAATTTGAAACATGCCTAGGAGGAAAATACAGCAATTGGAGCATAAGGAAGTTCTCAAATGAAGTCTGATTTTAAAGGAAAAAAAATATTGATTCAATAAACTGTTCAGAATGTATGTGTATGATCTGAGGCTAGCTAATGATGGAAGCCATAATTTGAAGAGAAGCTGGTGACAAAAATGAAAGCAATATTAGAATGTGGACAGCTCTGAGATAGAGGCTGATTATATTTCCAAAGAATAATTTTAAGGAAGCTAATAAACACTAAACAAAGTTGGACAGAAAGTACTTCAGAAGTAACTATCATCTTAGAAGCCAGTCAAGACAGTGGAATAATGAAGAATCAGTGATTATGTGCCTTGCTTGATAGTATCATGATTTAAAAATAAGTCCATGTTGACTTCAGGTCAAGGCAAGTTCATAATGCGTAGTTTTTAAATTTCTCCAATTCCCCTTCCTAAAAACATACTAAACAATTCAAATAGCAAAAGAAAACTTCTATTCACAACATCCTCAATGAACAAAACTAACATCACAACATCCTCAACTAACAAAACATCCCCCATGGACCTCAGAATACCATTTCAGATTACGGTTTGCCTTACCCAAACCACAAACAATACAGGACATGTCTAGGCTTACTAGCTATGCAGAGGTAGTGGAGGGGAGAGAAAGAGAGTTTTAATGGTTCTGTGAACACTGGAATACATATTTCCTCTGATTTTAGAAAGGTCATGTTAGGCTATTTCACTTGTACAAAAGACCTACATTGGTACCTATTTTTGCGATCTAAAAGAAGTCCAAAGAGCATTTTTACTTTTATGAAGAAAGGTAAAAAGCAAAAATAGTGTTCACTGTTTATAGATGAAGTCAGCACCCAGAGCAGTGAGAGTGGCACCTTGAAGCTCCTTCCCTGGGAACTACACTTAGCATCTCAGCATCCAGCTGCCATAGCTTTGAATTCTATCCATGAGCATCTGTGCTTTATCTCAATTTATTTCATGCATTCATTAGCAAGATATGTCCTTAGATATCAGAAAAGCTTAAGAGAGGTTATTGGGGGGGCTGGAAACTCTAAATAAAGTTTTTCATATAAGTTATCATAATTAGTTCTTCACTTCATGACATTTTGGCTTGTGAAAGCTTTCATAAGAACATTCTACTTTCAGATAGTGAGGGAAAACTACAGTGATTGCCAAGATATACTCCAAAGGAGAGAGAGTCCTTCCTGGAATGGAATTCTCAGCAAATTGAGTATTGTGAGAATAACAGTGAAAAGGAGAAGACTTCAGGCTCCAGTTATGGGTGAGTGGAATGAGAAGAGCACAGCTATACACTCAAGCACTATGGAGAGATCAGA
The DNA here is from genome assembly GCA_004024625.1 of Mellivora capensis. Taxonomy (NCBI): domain Eukaryota; kingdom Metazoa; phylum Chordata; class Mammalia; order Carnivora; family Mustelidae; genus Mellivora; species Mellivora capensis. The sequence continues at coordinate 92,470 of PISX010003937.1, forward strand.
AGGTATTGTTGTAGCTCAAATGCTCAAAGAACTCAGAAGTATCTAATAAAATTCCTGTCCTGAGGAAAATACTGTGAAGAGAATTCAAATTGAGGAGGACAGGAACTCTTAGGGCAAAGGGGAGAAAAGGATCAAACACTTTGGGGGAAGGTAGGATTCCAAAGATGGCAGATCTCAGAAATTGGGTATGACTGCATGAAGAGGCTATTTATATCTCTATTTGTATCTTTATCTATAGTCTTTATAAACAGTGCAGGAGAAAGCTCTCAAGCAGTGGAGGTAGGAAAGCTACCATAGTGCATCTCAATTCCCTACAAGGGAATCATTTTGCCAAAGATATGGAACACTTGGATTTGTTTATACATGAGCAACAGAAAAGAATATTGTCAAGTTACTAAATATACTACTATTTTAAAAAATGGACCACATGATGAAACTGGATAATTAATGTATTCTAGAAAATATACAACAAAAATCAGATGAAAACTAAATAACAGAATTATCCAAAAGAAACTACAGTAACAATAAATAAAAAGTATGAAAGAACAGCATACATTATAATTAGGAAACTGAGAAATGAGGTGGCTAAACATCGGTTGGGGATTGGTAAGATTCAGAACTGGGCTCAAGTCACGTAAGGATTGGCCTATTTACAGGTATGTCCCTTTTTGGTCCTAACTGAAATTTATAGATCCTCTCTTTCCTGCATGGCTCTGAACTCTAATTTTCTCCATACACCTTGAACCTATGAAAAGTTTTGCTTAAATTCTCATCTTTTCAGTTACTCTTCTCAGATTCTTTTGTTTTTCCAGATCAAGTCCCCATATAGCCTCACTGCCTGAGTGAGGATTCTTCAAATACCTTCATATTGTCCTAAGACAATCTAGTCCACCATTGTCAGAAATAGAAATTGGGAAATACAGTTTATAAAGGAGAAAAAGTAAAAGAAAAAAAGAAATGAAGAAAGAAAGGGGAAGTGAGAAAAGGAGAGATAAATAATTCAAGAGAAAAATGAGAGCATGAGAGCTTTGGAAGACAGGAGAAGAAGATCCAACATAAGCATAATTTATATTGGAGGAAGAAGATGAGAGCAATAGAACAAAACAAATTAAAAAATCCATAGTGCAAGAAGATTTTCTTTAAGAAAATTGGAAAATCTTTCTTTAAGAAAATTGGAACTTCTGTTTTGAAAGATCACCCCCATTAACCTTGGCAAATAAACTCAGAATTGTAAACACTAAGATATCATCTAATAAAACTGGTAAAGCAAGCACTTTTTGGACATTGGGCATAAAGAGAAAGTTACTTATGAAGAAAAAATAAAATTACATTTTCATCAGATTTATCCACAGCATAAGATCATAGAGCAACATATTTAAGATACTCAAGAAAACATGAAACAGAGATTTTACACACATGAAAAGTGCATTTAAGTATAAACTACAGAAAAACAAAGCAGTTGTGAACATGCAAGGACTCATGGAATATTTTTCCCTGAAAAATCTACCTAGAAAACAAGATTCAGGCAATCAAGTAACATAAGATACTCCAGCTAAGTTCCAGGAACATAATAATTTGCCAATAAATGTTAGTTGAACAAGTGGATAGATGTATGGACACATTTGAAGAATAAATTTGCGAATTCTTCAAATTCTTACCTGGTAGGGAAAAGGAAAGAGCTATCCCTATTAGTAGTTAACAGTAGCAATGTGAAGTCAAGGAATGTTAGTTCTGGGAAATTTTTTAAAATTTTATTTATTTATTTATGTGTGTGTGTGTGTGTGTGTGTGTGTGAGAGAGAGAGAGAGAGAGAGAGAGCACACAAGCAGGCAGAGTGGCAGGCAGAAGCGGAGAAGTAGGCTCCCTGCTGACCTGCTGAGCAAGGAGCCCGGTCATGCGGGTGGGACTTGATCCCAGAACCCTGGGATTGTGACCTGAGCTGAAGGCAGAAGCTTAAGCGACTGAGCCACCCAGGCATCCCAGTTCTGGGGAAATTTTAGATCAAGATGAATAAACTCTCAGAATGATTTGCCCAAGATGCACAAATAGCCCATGGGTGAGCCAGGAAAGGGATCCAGAGTTTTCTGAAACTTATTGAATTTCTCTTTAAAAACTCATTTGCTGACAAGGTATAAACTTTTAAATAGCATCATTCATTTTCCCCCCAAAATAAACTAATCCTATTCTCTGTATCCCATAGTAAAAAGTTTCTTGAAGACTAGGTCATAACTTTTCCTTTCATTAACTTTTCCAGCAACAATATGTTTATTATAGAAAAATTTAAAAAAAAAACTTCACTTATAATCCTATCACCCAAACAAAACTCTTATGAGTTACATTTTTATCTTCACTTTTTTAGACTTTTTCATTCTTTGAACAAACACACATTGTGTTTAAAACAAAATGAGAACCATATGGCCATATTGTTTTATAGTCTTTTTCATGTCATATCTGATATATCAGTCATATCATGGTCATCTTTCATTATCAAATATAGAACAAAACACAGGAAAAATACTTTAAATATTTTAAATGGATCTTATATTGATAGAAATGTCAATTCTAATGTTTATCTTATGTTTTCTTTCCTGAGTAGTACATGATTTCAGTTCATGCAATATCATTTATAAATGGTATAACTTTTGTTCTTAATTTATATTCTTCCCTTATATTTAGTTGACATAAATCTTAAACTTGCCAAGCTGATTAGTTACACCTCCTGAGTTCCCACTGAAACCTGGAGTCAGTGTCATTAGATGGGATTTTTCCTAGGGTTGGGAAAAAGAGAGGAGTCAAGAAGTACAGAGAATCACTATATGCTGAGGGGAAAGTGGCTGTGAGTGATAAACTGGAATTAAATATGTTTGGCCATTTTTATCAGGCCTCTTATGGAGATGCCATAATTAGATGTGGCTCTGAGGAAGAAAGAAGCCTTCTGTTTATAGCTTGGGGCTGAAGAAGTCTGGAGAAGCTATTGAGGGCAACCCCAGCTGACATCTTGGAGGCTGGGAGTGGAATGGCACTCAACCCCTCTTCCTTTGTTGGTTCCACTCCATGTCATATCAGACATATTCAAGGGAAGCCATTTCTCATCAAAGGTATGCTCATATAATCAAGTGAAGGTTTAACAGCAATTGACTGCTTGACTTGATATTACCTTTAGATATTTAATTCAATATTTGTTAATTCCAATTTTTCCATATTTTTCTTCTTTTGTATTGTGGGCCCAATACTTTCTTTTCTTCTTCAGGCATAAAACCATTTTTTTAGGCCCTTGAAATGCTTCTAGGCCTGGACACTGTGCCTGTACTGCCCAGTACAATGGGTAGAAAGGATCTTCAACCCCCACTTGGGCCTCACCTCTCTGTATTCCATGAGGTGCTGTTGCTCCTGCTGTGGTTGGTATTCTTCTTACTACTACCATTGTCCTATCTGAGAGATGTGAAGGTGCCAGTGCTCCCCTGCCCCTGGATTCCTGTGGTTATTTGGGTTTTGTCACTGTCTAATCTTACAGGTGATGGTGACTTTCCCTTCTATACCATCTCACACCTCTGAGTCTTAAAGATTCTTTTTTTTTTTTTTTCATGAGTTGTTTTGAAAGGATGAGTGTCCAACAAGAACCCAGTACTTCTTGAAACACTGGTTGGTATCTTTCTGATAGACTTTCTGGCTGTCTTCTTGGCTCTTTATTCTGTCTCAGTGTCTGGTATATATTATCATTATCATTGTTGTTTTTATTATTTGGTATCTTAGGCTCTTGGCTCTGAGGCCCAAAGTTCAGTCCTGTTCCATTCCACACCCACGCTCCCAGAACCTGTGCTTACATCTCACTTACCAGGACCTATTTAATTGGGATCAGAAAAGAGGCTGGGTTTATGGAGCAGGATAAACAAGGGTTTTGGAAGTAGGCAGACCTGGATTCAAATTCCAGTACCACTACTTGCTAGTTTTATTGATTGATTGATTGATTGCTAGTTTTATTACTTAGATCCATTACAAGACCTCTCTGTGAGACAATTTTAGTATGTGTAAAATGGATAAATTAATGCCTAATCTCTCTCTCTCTCTCTTTTTTTTTGAGGAGTTTTGAGGAGGTTGAAATAGAATAATGGATATGCCTAGTATAAAGTAGATACCTTCAAATTTTAGTTTCCACCTATTTGTATGAGTTTAGATTTACACCTTTGCATCTTTCTTTCTCTTTCACTATTGCAGTTCAATGGTTGCAACAAAGATAGGAATAAAAATGATTTGTTTTACTGTGGTATTTGAATAACAGAGATGATCATTTCTAGCTAATAATATATTGCTATTATGTAGGTAAGACTGTTATCTCATTTTATATTCCTCCTTAGGCAATTGCTTTTCTTGGAGCCATTTGTTTCTATGTACTTGACCTTGACTCACTTTCTGATTTATTTATTACTTAACATAACCATTAGCTTGTTCGATTACCTTTAATTAAGTTGTTTGGTTCCTAACATGGAAATGGCCTTGTTTCTTGGTTGGCCAAGTTTCACCTTTGCTGAGTGTAACAATTCAGTAAACTCATTTTGCCCTTTATAATGTTAAAAAAAAATTCAACTGAGTAAATTTGAAGATGTAATTGGGCTTTTTAAAAGATTCATGAATCAGCAACCTATCTAGCAAGTAGAGGGGCTCTCAGGGGAGTTGGACAAAATGGAAGGTTTTCCTATGAAGGAGGGTAAAGCAAGACAGTTATAAGCAAAATAAAGAAAGGATTGTTTCAAACAAGATCACCTTTCCTTAGGGGGAAAGACAAGAGATTTTATTATCCAGATGACTTCATGTTCCTTTGAGGGAATAGAGAAAGTCCAGACAGATTACCTCATTGGTGCTCATCCGAAAATTCCTGACTGACCTGGTTAAGACTCATCTTTCTGAGAGAGGTTGAAATTGCAATTAGATTGGGTTTTAAGCCCCAGTTACTGACACTTGGGGCCTTAACCTAAGTGACACCATTTTGGGCCCGAGTTTTCTCTTTAATAATAATAAATGTGGTACTTCTGTCTCCATATTCCTTTCAGAAAAAACATCAATTAAAAATGTGTTTTAGTGCAATGAACATTTTAATAATAGTATCTATTTTAAAAAATAAACATAATTGAGTCTTCAACTGGTAAAGAGCCATTTATGTTGTAGCCTTTAACTAATGCAAACATTCAAGAAACCAACATATTAGATTTATTACTAAAAGCCTCTATCTAGGTATATACACTTCTATGACATAGCTCTATAATTTATAATTGATTAAACAGTTGGTCTTCCTGATCATTCCTTAAACCCTTGGTCAAAACTCAAATCTTCTCTCATTATTGTTTATATGAAAAAACCTGATTCAATTATGTCACTATGACTCCTAGTACCATTTCAGTTTCCCCCAGTGTTCAAATAATAGGATTAACAATTTAGTAGCCCACTACAGAAGGGAGAACAGGAGACTGAAGAAGAGGATCAATAGGAATGCACACACAGTCCCTCAGAGACACTCATATTCACACTCATAACTCAGTGTTGGGAGAGAGTAAAAGAAACTCTTTGTCCTTGAAAGCTTCTAAATTTTGGACCTTTTACTTCTCAGGGAGAATAAACCAGCTTTTCTCAGTTCTGGGTCCTTCTCAAAGGTAGTATAATTTTCTTTTTAGGGAAATAAATCTTTTGTGCCTTAGGGTCTAAAGGAGAGCAGGTGGGGTATCCTGGGAATGAGTTGAGGCCCAGGAAGTGTCAGGATTTGTGCACAATGAAAGGAATTTCTGTCACGTGGTGGCCAGGTGAGAAGCCTGCCCAGCCCTGCATTCTTGGGGTCATTTATGGAGGTAGAAAGATATCTTCATCAGGCAGGAACTGCATGAAAAAGACCCCATGGTTTATGTTTCCTTTGTAGTTCTTCAATCCCCCTGGTCCCTATGACCTGTCATGGGGCTCCTCCCATGTGAATCTAGCATGCTCACCAGCAAATACCCTGGAGACTTGTGCTCACCAGAGACCACTGATAGCCCTGATAGTCATATAACAAAGATTTCTATATGCCAGGATTTTCAGAGTTTATTCAAAAATTACCATATGCCAGAATCTCTTGGTATGGGGTTAGACCTTTGAAGGACAAAACCTAAAAGGGTTCATAACCTCTCCCCTCCTGTTTTTACCCTGAATTATGTTTCTTCATAAAACTCAATCACTTAAAACATTATTTTTAAGTTTATTTATATTTTTTTAGTACATCTATACCCAACATGGGGCTCAAACTCATAACCCCAAGATCGAGAGTCACATGTTCTTCTGACTGAGCCAGCCAAGCACCCCAACCACTTTTTATATGTCTCTTTGTTATTGTCTGTTTTACTGTTAGAATGCAAGCCCAAGAGAGTGGAAACTTTGTCTTCTTTATTGCTGTCTCTCCAGTTTCTAGAACAGTGCCTGACACATACCGTGTATTTGACAAATATTTGCTGCATAAATGATTGAATGAATCCCATTGTTTTAGTCCATGAAAGTCAAGCAGCCTTGTATATTATTTTTATCTTCTCTTTCTAAAATGCTCTTAGGCTTTTATACCTAAAGTAAATATTGCCTTTTCTGCCTCTTTCCCAAAAAATGCTTATGCTGGATCATTTATAGTCTATGGAGCTGCATAATGAACAGGCTAAGTAAGAAAAGAACACTGCATACCTTGTAGAGTCTCTCATCTTCCAGAGCCTTACGGAGCCAATTCTTTCATGAAAGTCTTCATATGAAAGATCTATTGCAGTTTTATAATCATCTACTTCAACTTGTATTTATAATTTGAAGCAAAAAAGAGATCTAGTTTCTGCATGAAAAACAAACCCTTTTTGGTGGTTGTTATGTGTGGTGGAAGCAAGGAAGGCGTAGGCTCAGAAGCTCCCACCCACCTCCTCCCCACCATCCCTGTTGTCACTCAGATTCTTATTCCCACTGACCTCCCTTGCCTGAGGACAGGAGGATTCTCTACTGTCATCTCTGCCAGTGAAATTTAAGATGTGTCATTTTCTATTTCTATAGCAGTTGTCTGCTAATTTTCTAATAAAGGCTTCACTGATGTGCCAAAAAAAAAATTATTTAGACAACCTCGGTGACCATGTCCATGACTTTTCTTTCTTCATCTATCAATCACAGACTTGTTCAACTTAGCTAGTGTGATCTCCTTTTAATAAAACCTGTGTCAATAGGTTCCAAACCTTTCATCACTTTGTGTTTACATATTGTTTTTCTTTATAGTGTTCTTGAAACTTAATTTGAAAACTGGCATTAGCTTTTTAGCATGCTAGAGTTTTCTTTCTTATAGAGATCAATCATTTTCTGTGTTTTGCTCTTTTGGGTAGTCCCCTTGACTTGAAATTTATAATGCTTTACTATTTTACCTAGCCTTTTCTTTCTGCTTATATAGCCCTTTAAAAACACTTATCGATAGGCTCTACCTTTACCAAAACGTCAAAATAGCATTCTGGATTTTAAAAATGACATTTTTAATGTTCAAACTTCTCTTGACTTTCTTTTCTTTTCTTTTTCTTTTTTTCTTTTTTTTTAGATGGGGGTTGGCAGAGGGAGAGGGAAAGATAGAATCTTAAGCAGGCTCTGCACTCAGCATGGAGCCCCTCAGGAGTCTCAGTCTTACCACCCAGAGATCATGACCTGAGACAAAATCAAGAGTTGAATGTTCAAGCAACTGCCCCTCTTAACTTTCTAATGAAGACTTTTAATTCCCAAGGAAAGGAAAAAGATTTCCTTGTATTAAGTACAAGTTAAAAGAAACTTTTTTTTGGGAGAGAGTGTACATGTACCTGCATCTGACCCTAATTTTTTTTCTTTTTTTCATTGCCTTAGAGACCACTGATAGCTCTGGTCATCACTTAACAAAAATTTCTATATGCCAGGATCTTCAAAGGTTATTCAAAAATTACCATATCCCAAAATCTCTTGGTGTGGATTAGACCTTTGAAAGGGGAAGGGCAAAACCTAAAAAGGTTCATAACCTCTCCCCTCCTGTTTTTATCTTGAATTATGTTTGTCATTTCCATGTTGCCGGTTTGTGGAAATATTTACATACAAACACTGAAGTGAGGACTGCACCTGCTCTCTCTCTCTGGACCCCACCACAGTCCTCTGAGTTAGGTATTATTCTTAGACTTAATTTTCAGATGAGAAAACTGAGACTTGGGGAGTATCCCCAAGTAATAGAGTAGTACTCGGTGGAGTACTGCACTTGAAGTCAATACCTATCTGACTCAAGACTCTATATGCTTCACCAGCATGCTATAGTGCTTCTAGAATGATTCATGCCTTGTGTAATTATCCCTTTCCAAGTCCACTGTTTCTTCAGTTTTCGATCCTGTCTTCATTGCAATTGTTTACACTTTTACAATTGCAGCAAAGCATGGTGATTCAAAGCAGGCACTAGAGCCAGGTCAAGTGGGTCCAGATCCAGAGCCACCACATATTAGCTGTGTAGTCTTGGGTGAACTCCGCAGCCTTTCGTGCCTTGGAATCCTTATTTGAAACAGGGAACGATAGTGCCTACCTCCTATGGTTTTAATATTTAAATGAATCATCAATACATGTGAAGTGTTTAGAACAGTTCTTGGTGTGTGGGAAGTACCCAGTGAAGAGTTAATACAGGTGCTTATTGTTTATGTATTAGTTTAGTACACATACTTACTGAGCACTATACTGTTACTCAGTGCCAGGCATCATGCAAAATTCTGAACGTAGAGAAATGGTTACCATCAAATCTTTTCCTTAATGTGTTCACATCTAGTGGTGGATCATAAAAGATGGTGCTCACAAGGGGGGATACCCCATATTTAAAAAGACAATCCAGATACTGAATGGTCAATCTAAGTTTACTAAATTTGGGAGAAGATGGTTACTGAGTGGCAGAATGAGGATCTCCCTCCCACACCAGTGCTTTCTGACGGATAGCCAGCTACCCACTCCCATTCCACTCACCTTTTTGCAAGGTTACTTTTCCAATCCTCGCATTGAGAGATGGAGTCTATTTCCTTTACCTTGAATTTGGACTAGACCCGTGTGACTAGCTTTGGCCAATAGGATGTGGTGAAGATGATGTGGCATGACTTGTACACCCTGACCTTAGGAGGACTTGCAGATTCCCTTATTGCCCTCTCGGGATGTGGCCTCCATGTGAGGCAGCTGAGGCTGGATTACTGAATGATGAGGTGGGGAGTGGAGAGAGAAGCCCAGCCAGTCTGCTGCTATTTCAGTCACCTCAGCTGGGTGTCAGTCATGCGAGTGAAGCCTGGCACCCTGGATCCTGTCTGTGGCTTTACGTTGAGCTGCCCCAGCCAATACTGTGTGGAACAGAGTTGAGTTGCCGATCTGCCCAAGTTGCAGAATCATAAGCAAATAAATAAAATTAATGGTTGGGGTTGTTTGGGGATGGTTTGTTTCATAGCATTAAATGCCTGGAACCTAAGAGGGCTTGCAGCTTCTGTTTTCACTGTCTTGGAAGTCAGCCACCATGTATAAAGCTTGGGTTACATAATGGAATAATGAGAGACCATGTGGAGAAAGTTAAGTCCCAGCCTGCCAGTCATTTCTGCCAAGGCCCCAGGCTTGTGGGTAAAGCCACCTCCTTAGGCCTCCTAGTGTAGTTGAGCCACCAGCTAAGTGCAGCCTTATGAGGGAGCCCCAGTAAGACCAACAGAATCGTGGTGGTTGTTTGAAGCCACTATGTTTTGCGGCAATTTATTACTATGCAACCATAGGTAACTGAAATACCCACAGCGCACCATGGCTTCCTAGAAGTGAGAGTACCGAAGTCCAGGGCTAATGGTGTATTTGGGAATAATCATTTTTACCCATCATCAAGTACTTTCTATGTGCCTGGTACTTCACATACATTGCTTTGTTTTATTAAACCTGCACGGTAACCCTGTATGGCAGGTAATTTGGCAGATGAGAAAACTAAACTGCAGAGACATTAAGGAACTTGTTCAAGGCCTCCCAGGGAGCACAATCACTGCAGGATTTCAGGTGGAAGGTAAATGCTTCATTTCAGGCTTTCTCCAGTTTCCCTGTTTCTATGGAAGTGGTCGCTTCTGCATCTCACCAGCTTCCAGCCTCATATCCCTCCGGTGGATCCAGTCAGTTCTCACGACTGAAGACAGTGTTATCAGATGACTATGGGATCTTTGGCTCACCCTTACTAACACCTGGCTGTCTATAGGATAAAAGCCCATGGCATACAAAACCTCTCTGCCTGCTTCTCCAGCTGCAACTCTTAGCACCCCCTTCATTTATCTTTTTGCCACGTGGAGTTGCTTGCACAACCCAACCCCATGTTGTGTCACCGGTCTGAGCTTATGCACAGATGGCTGTGCCAGGAGTGCCTTCCTCACCTCCCCCCACCTCCCAGCATATCCATTCACCCTTCTAGGACTTCACTCAAGGTTTTCCTTGACCATGAAGCCTCATGACGTGGTGTCCTCCAGGCACAGTTGTCCACTCCTCACTTGTGGCCCACTGAAACTGTACACTTTCCTAGCAGAACACAAGTAACACCTGGTTGTTTTTAAGTCAGTTTTTAGCAACCTAACTATGAGCTTCTTAATTTTTTATTCATCACCAGATCAATAAAACACTAACACTTAGCCTGGACTGGTCCTTAATGAGAGAAGTGTTCCAGTAAAGAAGTGAAAGGATCAGGTCAAATCATCAAGAGCCTTGAATGTCATGCTAGAATAATCCAAGTGTCTACCACCTGGATGTCCCCATGTCCTCCCCGTCTCGGGCCACCCTTTCATCTTATATTCAAAATGACAAAGTATTTACCTTGCATTCTGCACTGTACAGAGAGCCCACCATCACCCTCCTCTTCTTCTGGTTTTCCCCCCAAAGATCTTGGGAGCTTTAAAGAATGAGGAGTACAATAGCCAAACTATGGAAAGAACCTAGATATCCATCAACAGATGAATGGATAAAGAAGATGTGGTATATATATATTGTATATACATATATGTATATATATGTATATGTACATGTGTGTGTGTATATATATATATATATATATATATATATATATATATACACACAATGGAATACTATGCAGCCATCAAAAGAAATGAAATCTTGCCATTTGCAATGACGTGGATGGAACTAGAGGGTATTATGCTTAGCGAAATAAATCAATCAGAGAAAGACAACTATCATTTGATCTTCCTGATATGAGGAAGTAGAGATGCAACGTGGGGGGTTTGGGGGGGCAGGAAAAGAATAAATGAAACAAGATGGGATCGGGAGGGAGACAAACCATAAGAGACTCTTATTGACACAAAACAAACTGAGGATGGCTGGGGGGAGGGGGAAGGGAGAGGGTGGTGGGATTATAGACATTGGGGAGGGTATATGATATGGTGAGTGCTGTGAAGTGTGTAAACCTGGTGATTCACAGACCTGTATCCCTGGGGCTAATAATACATTACATGTTTATAAAAAATTAAAAAAAAAAAGAATGAGGAGTAGAATCAGGGGCTCTTTGCTCCTTTAGTTATCTCTCCCTCCCATTTCCTGCTTGTGCTCTAAGTCTCATTCTTCCGGTGGCTACTTTACACTGCTTTACTTTTGATTTTGCTTCAAGTCTTTTATTCTCCCAAAGCAGCTTGAACACAAGGCTATGGTGGTTGGAAGACTTTCTCCCCCATGCTTGTGTTTACAGTTTTGAATAGATAATATAGTCCCATGGTTTAAAAATCAGATTATATAGAAAAGTGCCTAGTGAAAATCCTCACTCCTACCCCTGCACTTGTCTGTCCTATTTCCCCCCATTTCCCACCCCAAGTAGCTATTTTATTAGCTTTTTTGGTATCCCTCTAGGGTTTACTTATGCAAATATAATACAATGCAAATATAGAAAGCTGCTTTTTTTTTCCCCCCCTGCTGAACACTGCTGGCAAAAGCTATGAAAATAGGCCGCCTGGACCCACTTTCAAATCTGTGCTGTCATCTGCTCTCTGTGGGGCCTTACCCCTGCCCAGAAAAATCCTTTCTTTTCCATTTTCCTACAGAGATGATTTCCACAGTGACAGTATTTCTTGAGGAGAAAACTTGGGGCACATGGTCTAAGAAGTGAATTTGTGTAATATATGAGTCCAGATCATGGATTTGCATGTGGGACCAAGGTCTCTATAGTTATTCCAAGCCTCCTTAATCCTGAAGACCAGGCTCCTTTTCTGGGATAGCAGTGTTTTAGTATTATTTAGGCTGACAGCTCAGGAAAGAATTGAAAATAATTTAAACTTGAAGATTAGGTATCACTGTCCTGACATGGGGAATGTACACTAGACACCTTTTTGCTCTAGGCCTCCAGCCGGCTGCCAGCTGACTCGGCCTCCCTCCCTCTGCTTAGACCTTCTCCTCAATCTTTTTACATCTCTTCTAAGTCCTGGGACTCTCACTGCTGTCTCCCTTTCACAGACTGCCCCCTCCCAAATGTCCTTCCTTTTGTTTTATACATGAAGCGATTTAGTTTGGGGGGGAGAGGTCACATGTGAGGCAGTCCACTGGGAACTATCAGAAGTAACGGGGGGCTCTTGAGCAGCACTAAATTTGAACAGTCAAATTACCAGGGAGTAGTAATTTGCATATAGATAGGAAGGCATCAGAGTGCCGCTCATTAAGATGAATGAGATCAGATTCTCATTGGATTTATCATCTAACAAACATCTCACTTTTGGGGTTAGCACCTTTTTATACATTTATTCCCTGTATAATTTTATGGCAGAGATAATTATTGTTCCCTAAATATTCCAAGTATTCTCCCATGTTACCTAGCCTCATTTGCAGTTAGGTTGGGCTATGTGACTTGTTCTGACCACTGAACACTTCTGGGCAGAAGTGATGTGTCTCTTCTGGACTAAGACAATTTGGAACCAGTGTGTCTTTCCTATCTCTCCCTTCCCCTCAGTGTAGGCCAAGCATTCCAGATGGCAGAGCTCCAAGCTTCAGGAGGGCCACCTGACCCACACTGGACTGTGGTGGTAGTAGAAAAAAAAAACTTTATTGTGACAAGCCATTGAAATTTTGAAATGTTTTATTAATATTTTGAGATATTTTATTAATATTTTGGAGATTTTAAATTAATCTTTAAATAAGTATTTATTAATTTTTATTAATATTTAATTATATACCTTTGCTACTTGGACCAACATTTTTGGAAATTAAAATCTAAAACCTAAAATCTCTAAAACAATATTGCATGTGTTTGTGTGTGTGTGCATGTGTGTGTATGTTGCTTGGGACATGCAGATGTGTCTCCACATTCTGCACAAATTATAATTTGGAAAATCTTTATAACTGTTTATATGTTTTGAGGTCCCATTAATGCATAAGCAAATTTTATTAAGGTATTCTAGTATCTTAGTACTCCTGTTCTCAAAGCCATCAGTGTATGAAATATGAAATATAAGCTTCTACTGTGTTGTCCCTTCACTTATTCCTCATTCTGTATATTCAGATACAGGTATAACTTCCTGCTGGCCCACTTTCAAATTTCTTCAGGCTTTCCCAGAAACAATTGTGCAAAATCCTGGCTTGAGCTTTGTTTTCTTAAAGTTTTTCAATGTGAATATTGTAATCCTTCCCTGTTCTTAGGAAAGTGAAATTTGTTTGGAAGCTTTCTACCTAATAACCTATTCAAAGGCTCCTAATGACCAGCCCAATTTTCTGTCATCCAACATAAACAAATAGCTGGCCCCACTCTGGCTCCTCCAATACCTTTTCTTCTAGCAGCTTGGTTCTCTCATGCAATGCTTATTTAAGCTAAAATTTCATTACTTCTGTGGCTGTCACACAGTTGTTTTATGAGTTTTCTAGGACTGCCATAACAAAGTACCACAAACTGAATGGATTGAAAAGCAGAAATGTATTGTTTCACAGCCTGGAGGCTCACAGTCCATGATCAAGGTATTAGCAGGGCCATGGTCCCTCAGAAGTCACCAGAGAAGGATTGTTCTAGAACTCTCTCCTAGCTCCTGGCAGTCCCTTGGCTTGTGGCAGCTTACCTCATCGTTACATGGTTTTCTCCCTGTGTGCATGTCTGTGTCCAGACTTTCCCCTTTTTATACAGACATTAGTCAGATTGGAGTAGAGGCCTACCCTACTCCAATATGACCTCATTTTAATGAATTACTTCGGCAACAACCCTATGCCCAAATAAGGTCACATTCCGAGGCACCAGACCTTAAGACTTCAATATATGAGTTTTGGGTGACATAATTCAACCCATAGCAGTCGTTAGCATCTGCATTATCAGACATATAATCATAATGTTTAACACCCAAGGCCTTAAAGTCATACTCATTTGTGTTGAAATCTCATTTTCTGCCCTTTGAACCTCAGTTTCTCTGTCTCTAAAATGGGAGCATTAGTCATTCATTACCTTTTAGGGTTGTTGGAATAATTCAACAACATTCTGTCTTGGTATTGGCCATGAACACGAAATTTCATGGCTTCAAGACCAAAAACAAAGTAAACAATTACAAAGTGCCTCCACATTGTAAAGTGAGCTGCCAGACCACTGATGTAGGACATGCTCACAGACTATGAGACTACCTGAGCGGGCGTACACAACCACCCATCTTCTACTGACAAATGGGCCAAGGCTGACAAGGCCAAAAAGAAATTATTTTTAGAGAGTTGATCTCCTCCTCCTCATGTGAGAGGGGAGAGGAGTGCTTCCCCCTCACCTCAAGTCAGGTGACAGGGATCACAGGTGATCTTCAGAGATCAAGGGAAGTAGAAGCTGATGTTTGACTTGTGCTCTGAGAAATTAAATGTGGAAGACCACGGGTGTAGCTGCCTGTCTGGTGGCCATATAGACCCAGATGCTCCCTCAGTGGCAACAGAGCAAGGAAGTGGGGAATTTTCTCGTATGCCTAGTGGGCTGGCAGGATGGAGCTAGCCGGGAGTCATTTTGGAAAGACTGCCCAATGAGGCTTTGTGCCAAACTGGACCTCAGCGAAAAGACGTTGGAGTATACCATCCTATACAGAGATGAGGTGGATGCCTGACTGTGCAGTCTGGAAGGATGCGAGTTGGAGGCTCAAGGCTGTGGTGGGATTTCTCTGTGGAAGCCCTGTTGGCAGCCGGCAGAGAAAGTATCAGCGCTGGACATGTGCCATAGCCAGGGGGCTCACATGCCAGAGTGTATCCAGACCAGTTTAGAGACTTTTTTAGAGACTAGTTGTACCTCTTCCCAACCACATTCCAACCTCAGAAGATCCTGAGGCGAGGGGCGAGGGGACACAGGGAGGAGAAGGGAAACAGAAATATTTTATGGAGAAAAGGAGCAGAAACCAACCGTGTTCTCTTCCTCAAAAATGACAGACTTTCCAGCCCAAAGGAAGCTCAAGCTGAGGGCATAAATAAGCTTTAACCTAGATGAGAGCATTGGGTTACATGGCCCTGGACCGGACATTTTAAGGACTGAAATGAGTTGTCTGGAGGACTGCAACTGGAGGATTTTTATGATCTGAGAGTGACTGAAAAAGTAAGGAGTGGACGAATCTACCCACAGAGTTTGAGTAGGAGGGAGGAAAGAATAAAACTGTTTTTTGCATGGACCTTCGTGAGTTCATGTGGGAGAAAGCCAGTACTCAGAAGAAGTTGCTATTACTCTGCTGCTGCTGCTAATTATTTTAGTTGCCATTCTGACCAAGAAACCCACACCATCTTTCCTAGCAATGTCAGTGTAGAGTTCTGGGGAAACAGAAACCATTCCAGCGATTATAAGTAGAAAGAAATTTAAGACAGGTAGTTAGGTGCTTACAAAATTACTGGAAAGCTGGAGGAGCAGTTTCTAAACTGAAATGCCAGAAATAACTCCTGGGAGGTAATTATTCATCTGATTTCCCAGGGGAGCTCTTGCCCCTGTCACAGTCATCAGGATCTGAAGTCAAGCGTCTTTGGGGGAAGTTTTGAATCTTGTGGACACTGTATAGTTGCAGCCTGAGGATCATGAAAACACTTGTTACTCTTGCAGCCACTGACTTCTAATCCTCATGAAGCTAGACACTGGATGTTTGAGATGTGGTTGCCAAAAAATTCAATGTCTGCATGACCTTACTTGCCAGTAGCAACAAATAACAGAGCAGGCAGGTAGCCCTAGTCTTACTCCTTCCTTTCAAGTCTCTTGACTGTATTTAATTCACAATCTGAACATTAGCTGTGAAAGAGTCAGAGAAATGTGATTTCGAGCTTTTCAGCCATGGCAATACACAGAAGAGTTCAGAATTATTGCTAAGAGCTAGTATTTCATATCCACCATGATGATCCATACATATGAAAAGACACATAATGCCAGTAGTCCAAGCTTATGTCTAAAGGACCAAATACTGGATTCAGTTGGATTTTTATTTTTATTTATTTTTATTTATTTTATTTGAGAGAGAGAGAGAGAGAGAGCAAGCAAGAACAAGTGGGGAGAAGGATCAAAGGGCATGGAAGAAACAGATACCCTGCTGAGCAGGGAGCCAGAGTTTAGGCTCGAACCCAGGATCCTGAAATCATGACCTGAGCCAAAGGCAGATGCTTAACAAGGCCACCCAGGCAACCCTCAGTTGGATTTTTAAAAACTCAACTTTATTGAAGTATAATTTGCCTATAATAAACTGCACCTGTTTTAAAAATACAGTTCAATGAGCCTGGACAAATATGGTATAAATGTGATCAACACTGTAATCAATATATAAAACTTTTCCATCATTCAAAAACACTTCCCTTATATTTGTTTGCAGTCAGTCTCCTCATTTCCCTTGCCCCAAGTAACCACTGATCTGTTTTCTGTCTCTATGATTACTTTTCCCTGTTCTAGAATTTCATGTAAGTAAAAGCATACAGTAGAATACAGCTGTTTTGAATATGTACAAATAGTTTTCTTTTTCTTGCCAAGAATCGAGCATGGCATAGTAGAATACGTAGGGCCTCCGAGGTCAGACAAACTCAGGGTTGGAACCCAACTCTCCCACCTAACAGCTCTTGACCTATCACGAGTTGAACTTGGGGGACCCAAATTTCTTAACTGTAAAATGGTAATTTACAACAAAAATATAAAAAAATCAGCAGAGGTTAGAGCTCATAAATGAAAAGCACACAAATAGCACTCCATGAAAAATATCTATCATGATTCTTCTTGACGATAGCCTATTATTTTCTGCTCATGCTAATCTTCCAGTCAATTGTATCTAAACTACAATTCTTTGGAGGAGAGTTTTATTGCTGACTTTTACGCGTGACTGCCATAGTAGCAATTAGAACTATTCTCTAGAGTGTCAGATTCCTTCATATCCGGGTTCTACCACTCGTGAAAATTCTGAATCTTCTATGCTTTGATTTTCCCTTCTGTAAAACAGGAATAATAACAATACCTAGGGTTGTTATGGAAGTTAAATAAGATGATGTATAATACCTTAACCAAATACCCAATAATCGTTGGCCGTTATTGTCATTATTATTTTATATTGAAAATTTTCTGTCTGTATACCTTTACCCAAGCTCCTCCTATGAGATGAGTACCTCTCTCTTTCTTTTCTGGCCAATTAAATTTTCTTACTCTATCTCCAGGAACCTCTCCCTCCCACAAAATAAACTTGCACTATCTTATTTGGCACTTATCTTCCCACCCTTCATATTATCATTGAGTCATAGAATGTTTGAGTTTGAAAAAATGGTTCATGTGAATGCTCTCATTATACAGCTGATGTGACAGAGATCCAGTAGTGATAAATTATTTACCAAAACCGTGTCTTTAGAACATAGGTTGGGTTAGGACTTGGTCTCCTAAGTCTCAGTCCTGGGTATACAGTATGATTTTAAGTGCTTAGCACAGAATATTCAGTTTGCTGGCTTACTGTGTGAATTCTTAAAATATAGTGTGCTCAGTGGATTTCTAGAGCCAAATCCAAGGACTTTGCTTGTCATAGTACCTCAGATCTTATCATTCTTTGAGATTAAAGAAATGATATTCAGCCCTGTCAAAGTAAAATCATAAAATTTATCAGGAAAACTATCTGAAAATAAGTCATGCATATTACACAATGTGAGACGGATATGCTGCATAGCTGGATATGCTGCAATGGATTTTATGAGAGAGATCTAGGTTCTTGCCAGCGTTGTGGTGCCAGTTCTTTTGTGACTAGCCATCGGTTTATAAAGCCCTGCTATATAGTTGTAAAGAAAATACTTTTGATCACCAGTTTAGTCCTAGAGTAAATATTGTAAAAAGAACTTCAGTGATACCTTTAGCCCAATGAGGTAAAAGCTCCTATACTATACACACACAAGGCAAACACAGTAAGATAATGAATAAAATACAGGCAACCCTTGTTCTAATTGTATGCGAGCTAGTAGTTACACAGCTGCTCTAGGCCTGAAGAACCAACAGTGTGTTTATGTCCACATGGAACTTTGGATTTTTGTGTTAAACACAAACCATACTGTTTGTAGAAGCAGTCTAGCCACAGAGAGCCACCCTGGTCCTATAGGGAAAGTTTTATACCAGTGTAGGGAACCATTTAGCAGTCAAGTTCCCAGATGCTAGCCCAGGGCCAATTTTGCCAGAAAACCTTCCTAAGGCTAGCAGTCTCAGGACTGCTCTGCTCTTTTCTGCACATAGTATTTTCTTTATTCCAGCACATAGAGAGACATAAGAAAGACAACTATCTCTCATAAACCCTTTTGAAATAAGTAATCGGTGGCAAGAACGGTTTGCATGGCTTATCTAAAGTCCTATCTAGTTAGTTGTTTGGGATGGCTTGACCCAGGACCATAGATCTTCAGTCTCAGTTGTTGCTTTTACCTGGGTTCTCGGTTCTTCTCCACATCACATTTCCTGGGGCTGCCAAGATGCTACCAGGACAGCCAATTCATTCATGTTTGATTCTGGGCTGGGATGGCTGAAACAGCAAGACCTCACACTCTGTGCAGATTCACTAGATGGATATCTTGGGCTTCCACAGAATCATCATTCTTGTGTGAAAGCTGGCTTCCCTCAGAGTGAAAGTGTTCTAAAGCCGACCTGGGTAAAAGGCCTGCAATATCACTTCTTTTGCATTGTTAGTTAGGTAAGTTACAAAGGCCAACCTAAATTCAAAGGGAAGGAACTAGACTCTACATCAGGAATAACAGAGAGTTTGCAACTATCTTAAGATAGTGCAATAAATAATTTTTTGGAATATCTTGACATATATCCATTTCTATGGCAGTAATCTACTTTGCTATCTAATTTCTCCAATGAAACTGTAAGTTTCTTAAGGGAAGGAACCCACTCTGCCTCAACTTTCAATTGGCTACAGTGTTAGGCAGTACTTTGCTTATAGCACACAGCAAGTAATTCCCTATTGAATAAATGAACGCTATTACAAGTTTACTGCATGTCAAGCACTACACTAAGCTCTTTATGTTGATTGTGTTGTGTAATTCTTACAACAATCTTGGGAGGGAGGGTTTATTATTATTTCTATTTTCTTAAATGAGCAAACTAAGGCACAGAGTAAGTTACCTGCCTACGGACACACAGCTTGTGCCAGGATTTGAACTTAGACTGACTCTAGAGCATATGCTAGATCATTTCATCAACTGCCTTCCTCCTTTTCTTTTCTTTTTTTCCTTTTCTTTTCTTTCTTCTCTCTTCTCTTCTTTTTTAAGATTGTATTTATTTATTTGAGAGTGAGAAAAAGAGAGCACGCGCATGTGTGCATGTACAAACACAAGCAGGGGGAGGGGTGGAAGGAGAAGGAGAAACAGATTTGCTGAGCAGGGAACCAGAGGCAGGCTGGATTATAGGACCCTGGGATCATGATCTGAGCTGCAGAGACTTAACCAACTGAGCCACCTAGGCACCCAGACTACCACTTTCATCATGGAACACACTTTGCCTGAAGAGGAAATCTCCCCAAATCCAAATTAGGGTACTCTGCTGTGCAAAAAGAGAGGTGTGAGGAACACAAAGCCCTTTATTTAGTTCCATTTTCTGTTATTGAAGAAATGGGAAGGGAAGCGTGAAGAGAAAGATAAAGAATGATAATAAGCTTGAAAGGCATTCTGTCAAGGCCATGTATGTAATCATGAATGCTATATAGTCTTGAGGCATTTGTAATCTTGAAAAACCACCTTTTTTTAAAGATTTATTTATTTATTTGACAGATCACAAATAGGCAGAGGCAGGCAGAGAGAGAGGAAGGGAAGCAGGCTCCCGGCTGAGCAGAGAGCCCGATGTGGGGCTTGATCCCAGGGCCCTGGGATCATGATCCAAGCCGAAGGCAGAGGCTTTAACCCACTAAGCCACCCAGGTGCCCCCCAAAAAACCGCTTTAAAAAAAAATCTGTGAAATGAATGTAAAGGATGAGATAAAGAAAACAGATGAAAAATGGCGAGACATTCCATAGCATGTTATATGAGCTTTGAATTATATTTGATCCTGAACAATTGATCATTTTTATTTTTAAAATCATATATGCTAAGATGTGAAGTCTAAAGATAAAATGCCTCACTTCCGATATACCTGTCATTGGAAAATAGTTAGGTTAACAACTTCTTTTCCTTGAAATAGTCAGGGTAAGTGATCAACCCTTGGTGGGGACCAGGGCAGCAATGTCACAGATGAGTCTTCCTTGGGAGAGTAGTTATTTCTGATTAGAAAGGATTGAAGGGGAGTTCAAAGTATCAGAAAGTAGAGGGACGAGGGTGGTGGTAGAAGAGAATCCTAAATACAGAAGAGAATAAGAATGAGGAGGAGAGGTGGAATCATAAAAACTCTCCATGGAATGGTTTTCCCTTGGATGGTGACTGGGGCATCCAGGAGTATCAGGATAGGCTCTGCTGTGAGTAACAGAAAATGTAAGGTGATAATGTTTAACATAACTTGGGACAGTTATTTCTCTCTGACATGAAAACACATCTGGAGGAGAGAAGTCCAGAGCTCTATGTTTGCTCCATGGATTTCAGGAAATCCAGTTCCTTCTATCCCTCTTTCTCTTTACTGTGAGCTGACACCAGCCAACCAGATCCCGCACAATCCTTAGGGTCTTTTTGGTAGATAACAGTAGATGCAAAGCGCTTTCCCAACCTTGCCACCAGGCGATAAGCAAGTCTCAGAACAAATTCTGCCACAAGAGCAAATATTTATTATCAAAACATTTATTTATGAGCAACCATAAGAATATAGTATCCAGTCTTTCAATTCAGTGAAGTCTCAATTCTAATCTCCTCCAATCTCCAGTCTGACCTAGAGTGAAAACTTCAATCAAGGCAGGCATGACAACACTCCAGGGCAGGAATCTGTTATCTATGTAGTTGACATTAGGTAGCCTAAAAGCAAAGGGTTGACCCAGGATCATTAGAGCTCAAACCTTGGGCACTATTCCTAAAGGTCCTGGCTGCAGGCCTCACTGGATTCTTTTACTCTATTCATGCAAGGGTGGGAAGTGTCTGTAAGAATTTAGTCTATCGTCTATCTTACATATCTTTAAATTAACCAATGGGAGTTCCTCTCTAGCTTTCATTATACTAGTTAGTAGACTGCTACTGTCTCACCCTTAAAACCCCATTTCTGAAATTCACTGAGAACATAAGCAGCAAGTCTGGTGTTGATCCAGATATTGATGACAGAAACACTTAGTCACTTATAGGCTATGGGGTTTTTGACTGGAACATCAGGGACAACCTCTGGGGTATACACTTTCTGTTAAACTTTTGGCTGACTGCATCTGGGTTGCAGCTTATCCTAACTAGGACAAATAAAATAACTTAATTGCCATCCCCAAAACATGGCTTGCTCATATACTGCTACTTAGATCCCATTGGCTGGAATATTGGTAACATGACCACATTCAGCTTCAAAGGAGGCTGGGAAAAGTAGCCTTCATTCTAGAAAACCCTGTGCCCAGATGTCATAGATACTGCTACCAAAGTAGAAGAGATGAGCAGATACATTGTGAATTCTGCAAGGCTTCCTTTACAGAGGAGAGACGCAATATAGTTGCTCAATATTTTCACTTGTTTTGCAATAAATAAGTCCTTACTCCACCCTCAGCCTGTGGCAAACTTTCCAACTGTGAGAAATAGTCCCATGTCTTCCCCGAAATGGGTCAGAAATGTGGCACTTGGCTTAATGGTAGATGGATGTGTGAAGGCAAAAATTTCTTCCATCAAATTCTCTTATGTTCAAGTTATATTAGGATTTTGCTACTAAAAGTGTGTTCATGGACTAGCAGCTCCTGCATCACCTGGGAGCTTGTTAAAAATGCTGACTGTTCTACATTTTAACAAGAACGACAGATGATTCCTATGCACAATGAAGTTTGAGAAGCAATGTTTTTGAAAGCTTCCTTCTCCTTCAACACTCATGTACCTGAACATACTGTTTTTGGCTGCAAACCATTCCTTCCAGCAGGGCAACTTTGACCTTTTTACAAAAGTAAATCTGGGAGAATTCATGGACAAATGGTACATTACAATTTAGGTCATAAATTCCTCACCATGTCATACAGATTAGCATATTATCCTATGCAAAAAGCAATTAACATATTTCTTTGGTCTATGAGGAGAAAGTAACTAGAAGAAGATATTAAGAGTGGATCTGTTTGGATGGTGGAACTCTGGATAATTTATTTTTCAAATTTTGTTATACTTTTTCAGAATTTTCTCTTATGAACAAACTATTTTAAATTGAAAAAAATGTTGTTTGAAGATGATATGAAACATATTTGTTTTAGCTCTAAGCAATCAGATAGCTGAATAAGAAGTAAACCTCTAACTGGTCTGGAAGAGAACATCAATGGCGTGGATCATTATGAATCCACCCAAGACAAACTTCTACACTTGCCAAAATAAACTGCTTATTCATAGAAGATGGGCAGTGCTTATTTTGGAACATTACTCTTAACTGCTGACTTTTGCAATTTAAACATTTTAATGTCATTTCCTAACTTTGTTTTAAATGTATTTTCATTTTAAAACTTGGCACTAAAGTTTAATAAAATTTGCTTCTGGTAATTGAAATGATTTGTTTCAACTACATTAATTGAATAGCTGAAAGTTAAATAGTTCTGAATCTTTTTTTTTTTTTTTTTTTTTTGAGGGAATGTAGAAGAAATTAAAGAACGTGTTCCCTGAATTCAGGAACTCACTTGAGAAGACTATTGTAGAATTCCTTTTTTTTTTAATTGTGTTATGTTAGTCACCATACAGTACATCATTAGTTTTGATGTAGTGTTTCATTATTCATTGTTTGTATATAATACTCAGTGCTCCATGCAATCCACACCCTCCTTAATACCCATCACTAGGCTTATCCATCCCCCACCTCCCTCCCTTCTAAAACCCTCAGTTTTTTTTTCCTGGAGTCCATAGTCTCTCATGGGTTATTTACCACTCCGATTTCTCCACCCTTCATTTTTCCCTTCCTTCTCCTAATGTCCTCCGTGCTATTCCTTATGTTCCACAAATAAGTGAAACCATATTGGCTTTCTCTGTTTAATTTATTTCACTTAGCATAATCTCCTCCAGTCCCATCCATGTTGATGCAAAAGTTGGGTATTCATCCTCTCTGATGGCTGAGTAATATTACATTGTGTATATGGACCACATCTTCTTTTTTCATTCGTCTGTTGAAGGGCATTTTGGCTCTTTCCACATTTTGGCTATTGGGGACATTGCTGCTATGAACATTGGGGTGCATATGGCCCTTCTTTTTACTACATCTGTATTTTGGGGGTAAATTCCCAGTAGTGCAATTGCTGGGTCATAGGGTAGCTCTATTTTTAATTTTTTGAGGAACCTACAGACTGTTTTCTGAAGTGGTTATACCAATCTGCATTCCCACAAACAGTGTAAGAGTGCTCACCTTTTCCCACAACTTCTCCATCATTTGTTGTTTCTTGCCTTGCCGATTTTTGCCATTCTAAATGGTATAATGTAGAACTCTTTTATAACTCTTTTAAAAGTAGAATTTGCTTAACTGTGTTTAAATAATTTTATTCTGGCTGAATATTCTTATAACGCTGTGCATTCATTCTCCAAAATCCATGATATATCTGATCCATTTGATATAAAAACAAGAAGAAATTGTATCTTCAAAGGACAAGATGCATAGAGAGCATAGTGCTGGAGTAAGACATAATTTCACAGTAGCAAATGTGGAAACATATTGAAGTCATTGGGTTTTTTTCTTACTGCTTCTGGAGAAAGATGAAGGACAAATAAAGGAAGCAGAGGAAGCATTAGGTTGCTTTAATATGTTGTTGGCAGGAAATCTTATAGGAGAATTCACAATGGAAAATTCATGCCTAGTCCTTGACTCTTGAAACAACAAAACTGAATTCAGCCTGAAAAATTTTTACTTTAGTGATGGGATTAGATTAAATTAACTGAAAAGAGTCAAGGATTAGGGGAAAAGACCCCACATTTTATCAGAGGATTTAAAAACAAACCCTCCTAATTCTTATGACATTTTAATTTGTGTACCATTTGATATAGGTGTTAATTTGTATGAGTAGCTTTGTTAACAAATAGTTTTTTCTGTTTTCAAAAACAAGAACCGGGGAATGAATATAATAAAGTTAAGGCTTTTTATTTTTTGGTTGCAAGGAATAGATACCCACACAAATTAGCTTCATTATTAGGAAATTTTGTTTCAATGCTATAGATATTTCAGAGAATTCTGTGTGATTGGTCCTCACACAAACTAGAGAGCTGTTCAGAAGCAAGATAAATTCTCTTTCTCACACAATTGCAGCTTCTTTTCCACACTTATAACATTTTCATCTCTCTGAAGATCAGTTTCATTTGTTTGCAAATGTCTAGCTCAATCACTAAGCTGACATGACTGCCATTTCAGTGCCCATGCCTGACCAGCAGCCGTCTCTGTATTTTGTAATTGAACTCATAATGGAGGGGATCTGATTAGTCTAGGTATCTGTTCTAGTCAAGCCACACCAATCCAAGGGCTCTAATCAACCTATGGATTGGAAGGAGAGGTAGTATGTGATGTGCTCTGCTACCCTAATCTTCTGGGCATATCATTAATTCAGATAAAGTATGAAGAAAAGAAATTGAGGTTGGCCTTGATGAACCTAAATCTATAGAGTGAAGCTGTTGAAGACAATATACATGAAATAATTAAATAATATAACTTTACCCAGTGACCAAATAAATAGTATAACAAAAAGTATGAAGGTCTAAAAATTCAATATGACCTATAGTGATCTGAGAAAGCTTATGATAACATGGAATATTGAAAAGCTGATGGATTGTCAGATATGCCAAAAAAAAAAAAGTAGCAAAAGGATGTGTTCCTTGAGTAATAAGTTACAGATTAAAACTAACATTAAATTGTCTAAAGAATTCTGGTTTAGTATGGCTGATGAAGTACATGCTCAAGAATAAAAATATATAGGGGCACCTGGGTGGTTCAGTGGGTTAAAGCCTCTGCCTTCAGCTCTGGTCATGATCCCAAGGTCCTGGAATCGAGCCCGTGATTGAGCCCCGCATCGGGCTCTCTGCTCAGCAGGGAGCCTGCTTCCCCCCGTCCCCCGCCTGTCTCTCTGCCTGCTTGTGATCTGTCAAGTAAATAAATAAAATCTTAAAAAAAAAAAAATATATATATATATATATATATATATATATATATATAAGATGAAAACAAAAGTAACACAAATGAAAGGGATGAGAGGGCTTATGGTAGACAAAACTTTCAACAAATTAAAGATTTCAACAAATATCTGGAAAATGAAAAAGAGATTAGTGAGTGTTGTTTGATGAAGCAGAGTAGAGGAAGCCATAGCCAAGAACACATATGGATCTGACTGTCTGGTAGACCCTCAGATGGGCCCTAGAACTTTAACACAGCAGATGTAATAGGGGGTGGGACTAAGACATTGGACTGAAAGGATTTGCAGACAGCCATTTAGGCCAGGACAAAAATTGGAAGGTTTAAATAATCCTGAGAAATTGCCCACAAAAAACTAGAGCAGATGACTACAGAAAACAACCCTGGGGTAAATGCCTTCTTATTCTGGCATTTAAGGGTTCCCAGAGTCACATGCCTGTGTGAACTCAGCTGAAGCCTACCATCAACCAGCCTGTGTACGTGCAGCTCCCAGAGAGTCTTTCTATTGCCATGTTCTCTCTCTCTTTTTTTTTTTAAGTTTTTTTTTCTTATTTTGGCACAATTCTATTCTAATTTTGGCATAATTTTAGATTTATAGAAGAGTTGGAGAAGTGCAAAGAATTTCTATAGACACTATACCTAAGTTCCTGTAATACTGACATTTTAACATAGTTACTTTATCCCTTTCTCTCTTCCTTAACAGATAGGTAGACCTATATATATATATATATATATATATATATGTATGTATACATTTTATTTCTTGCTGAACAATTTTAGAGTCATTTATAGACATGATACTTAAATACTTCAGTGTGTATTTCTTTAAAACACTCTTACATAAGGACAGAAAAATTACCAAAATCAGAAAGTTAACATTGACATAACACTATTATCTAGTTGTAGATCTTATTCAGATTTTGCCAGTTATTTTTTAACATGTTCTTTTTAGGAAAAAAATAAAAAGACCAGATCATGATGCATTCAGCTGCCATCCATATCTTTTTTAATCTTTTTCAATGGAGGCTGATCACCAAACGCCAATTTGTGTTTCATGATATTGACATTTGTGACTACTCTTTAATTATTTTGTAGAAATTCAGCTTTGGTTTGTCAGGTGTTTCCTCATGATTAAATTCAGGTTATATACTTTTGGCAGAATACCACACAAGTAGGTGTTTTTCTCAGTGCATCTTATCAGGAGGCATATGATATTAATTTGTGCCATTATTGCCTCATTCTTAATGTGAACATAAACCTAGAATTAATATATATCAGGTGAAAGTTTCCAATATGAAAAGGAAAACCCAAGATAAGCCAACAGAATGATGAAAGGAAGAGAGGAAGAAGGAAAGGAAGGAAGGAATGAAGGGAAGGAGTGACAGAGAGAAGGAAGGAAGGGTGGGGGGAGGGAAGAGAATTCAGAGGCCAGAGGTGTACTTCAAAATAGGAGAACTCTCTAGTTGATAGCTTCTGAGATGCGAAAGTTATGGCATATATAAAATAAGGAAGTATGTGCTATGAAAAAAGAAAAAGCTCTTGGAAAATAAAATCGTATTTGCAGGGGTGCCTGGGTACCTTAGTCAGTTGAGCCTCTGACTTGGTTTAAGCTCAGGTTATGACCTCAGGGTCATGAGATCAAGCCCCACATCGGGCTCCAAGTTCAGCACAGAGTCGGCTTGAGATTCTCTCTCCATCTCCCTCTGTCCCTCAGCTTGTGCTCTTTCTCTTTTTCCCTCTCTAAAATAAATAATCTTTTAAAAAATTATAATTGCAGAAATTAAAAAAATAGGACGCTTTAAAGATGAAGTCAAGAAACCTAGAAAATAGGACAAAAGATAGAGATGGGAAAGATAAGAGATAAAAGGCACAGTAGATCGGTGCTGGGATTCTGTATTAGGATAAGATTTGGCTGCATCATATAATAGAAAGTCATAGAGGAATCGGAGATTGACAAGATAGAAGTGTCTCACTCATATAAAACAAGTAGGTATTTCTGAGGTGGTTTGGTGACTTCAGTGAGTCACCAGGAATACCAGGCTATTCCTTCCCATTCTATCATCCAGTACATGTTTTCCATTCTCAAGACCACCTCATAGTCCAAAATGGCTGCTGAAACTGTAACCATCTTGCCTGAATCCAGTCCAAAAAAGAAGTAAAGCTGGAAGGAGAAAGTAGGAAAAAGGAAGGAAGGAAGGAAGGATGGAGGAAAGGAAGGAAGGAAAGAAAGAAAAGGTCTTCCAAGCTGTGGCAACTATCTTTAAGCAGGTTTCCCATAATTTTGCTTTTTATCACTTTTGTCAAACCTAGTTTCAAGAAAAGCTAAGACATGTAGTCCTTCATTCTCAGCAGCAATATGATCAGATCAAGACCAGGATTCCTTGAGTTGGGCAGCTAGTAGTTTCTGCAAATGGTTTAAAATGCAATATAGCTTCTAGAGCAGAAAAGAGATACAAATTATTAAATTAAAAGTACCTAACAAACACCTAACAGGATACATTTTTTAAAGAATTTACTTATTTATTTGACAGAGAGAGATCACAGTAGGCAGAGAGGCAGGCAGAGAGAGAGGGGGAAGCAGGCTCCCTGCTGAGCAGAGAACCCAATGTGGGACTGGATCCCAGGACCCTGAGATCATGACCTAAGCCGAAGGCAGAGGCTTAACCCACTGAGCCACCCAGGCGCCCACACACATAGTCATAACAATCTGAAATGCTAGAAATCTAAGGCTAAAAAAAAAAAAAAGACAGTATAATTTCAAACAAAACATAACATGTTTAACAAATATATAAAAGATGCTCATCCTTGTTTAAAACAGTAGAGGATTACAAATGAAACAAAAATGAAATGTTTTTTAGGATCAGCTTAGAAAAATTAAGATATTAAAAATAACCCATGTTAGCGAAGGTTTTGAGAAAGTTTGTTCAACAACTATTGGTGTATGTATAGATAAATCTAGCCTTTCAGGATGAAGTTTTGGCACCATTTATCAAAATGGAAATGTATTGGTTTTCTGTTGCTGCTGTAACAAATTACCACAAACTTCACTGGATTTAAACAATACATATTTAAAACACACACACACACACACACACACACACTCTTACTAACTTAAGCTCTGAAGGTCGCACACACACATGTGTTAACTTAAGCTCTAGTATGGGTCTCACTGGATTAAAATCGAGGCCTCATCAGGGCTGTGTCCCTTTCTAGAGGCTCTCAGGAGCAATCTGTTTCTAGTTTATTCCCCTTGTTGGCAGATTCAGTTCTTTGCAGATGTTTAATCTGAGTTCCTCATTTTTCTTGCTGGCCGTCAGCTGAGGGCAGATCCAGATCCTAGAGTCCACCTGCAAACTTTGGCTCATGGTCCCCTTCCTCCACCTTCAAAGCCAGCAGTGACCAAGCTCAAGTCTCTCTCATACTTCACATCTCTTCCTCCTCCTGTCCCAGCTCTGACCCGGTCAGAAAAGGCACTCTGCTTTTGAGGACTGATGTGATTAGGTTGGTCTCCCCCAGATATTCCAGAATAATCTCCCCAGCTCTAGGACGGTAAACTTAATCATGTCTGCCAAGTCCCTTTTGCTATGCAAGAGAAGATATTCATAGGTTCTGAGGATTAGGGCATGGACATCTTTGAGAGGGTGGGAGCATTATTCTGTCTGACTCAGTAAAATATACATTTCCTTTTACCCAACAATTACATACATAAACACAACTCCCACACCCTAAAATCTAAGAGAGTAAGAGAGAAAGCAGAAAATTTACAAAGGACAATTACCATTAATTGCATCAAACTTCTTATCAGCTTCATGAGATGCTAAGGAAAACAAAATTCTGGGGAAAATAGATTTAGATTGCCATGCTCAGTCAAACTATGAATGAAATGGGGGTGGAGAGGGGAAGGGGACATTTTCAAATCTTTAAGGATTAGAAATTTTTTCTCCAAGTTACCTTTTTTAAAAAAAGTTACTTGAGGGGCACCTGGGTGGCTCAGTGGGTTAAAGCCTCTGCCTTCGGCTCTGGTCATGATCCCAGGGTCCTGGGATGGAGCCCTGCATCGGGCTCTCTGCTCAGCAGGGAGCCTGCTTCCTCCTCTCTCTCTCTGCCTACCTCTCTACCTACTTGTGACCTCTTTCTGTCAAATAAATAAATAAAATCTTAAAAAAAAAAAGTTACTTGAGGATGGATTTCACCCATGAGAGAGAGAGAGAGAGAGCTAAGAAAGGGTGGGGGGCAGGGTGATTGCTGGGCATCAGGCTGCAGGACATCCAGCGTGTTCTGGAGCAGAAGGATGGAGGACCCCAGAGAGGAATTACTCAGAACAAGACTGCAGTGGCTTGGATTGGTTCATCACAGAGGGCTCGAAAAACTGAGGATGAAATAAAGGAATAGAGCACATGGTCCAAAAGCAGCATGTCCTATTAAAGCAAGTGTTGAAGTGTAAAAAAAAAAAAAACAACCAAAAGCAAAAACAAAACAACCAACCAGCACAACTGTTTATGAACCCCAGATTTTGAATTCTGAACAAGGGTAGTCTCTTTTGAGTAAAAAAAAAACTGTGGTCATAACCTTGAAAGAGAACAATATCTGCACACATATATCTGTAAGCCTGGTGACAGAAATGTATACATTTGTATACGATGGCTTTGTGTGGGACAATGTCTGGAAAAAGACCAACCTGAGGTTAACAGCGATTGTGGTTAGAGATGGCATTTGAGTGACCTTTTTCTTTTCATTTTTCTATATTTTTCAAAATTTTGTAATGTGACCATGTATTAAGTAGCTATGCAATGTAGATAGTATCAATGACTTTAAAAAAGTGTGGAGGAAATTGTGAACTCATTAAGTGAAAGAAATACGGACTTTGTTGATAAAAGTTGTCTTTAAACCCTTGCTTTAGTACTTATGAGCAAACTGGGATAGTCGATCACCATGTTTTCCTCCAAGACCTACCAGGACCAGCTAAAAGAGAGAGTCCAATGGGGCTTCTCATAGGAGGCAACATAAGATGTGTTCTGAAAGGGAACTAGGAATATGCCAGATGGAAGACATGAAACGGGCACTGGAGTCAGGGCAATGTGTATACGCTGGCTTTGAAAGATAGCACTAGAAGATGTGGTTCATATATACAGTGAAGTATTACTCAGCCATCAGAATGCATCAATACCCACAATTTGCTTTGACATGGTTGGAACTGGAGAAGATTATGCTAAATGAAATAAGTCAAGCAGAGAAAGACATTTATAATATGGTTTCACTTATCTGTGGAACATAAGGAAAGCATGGAGGACATTAGGAGAAGGAAGGGAAAAATGAAGGGGGGCGGGAATCAGAGGGGGAGACAAACCATGAGAGACTATGGACTCTGGGAAACAAACTGAGGGTTTCAGAAGGGAGGGGGGGTGGGGGGATGGGTTAGCCCAGTGATGGGCATTAAGGAGGGCATGTATTGCAAGGAGCACTAGGTATTACTTGCAAACAATGAATCGTGGAACACTACATCAAAAACTAATGATATGTTGTGTGATGACAAACAGGATGTAATAAAATAAAATTAAAAGAAAGAAAGATGGCACTAGCAGCTGCTGGTGGCCTGAAGAAATTAGAGCCCCATGGGCATGTGAGCCTGGGTTGGCAGCGGGGAGCTAGGTCTCCAAGAGGCTGTGAGTCTTATTAAAGTGTCTTGACTTTTACAAAAATCACTCTAGTGGTTGCTGGGAATTATTTAGGATGCTGAGGATTTAGAAGGAAATTGGGTGACTCTCCTAGAAGTCCTTCCTGCCCTCCCTGTCCAGTCAGATTCCCTCTACCTTCCCTAGTCTCCTTCATCACATGTGGCTTGTTTCTTCCTCAGTACTTGCATTTATAATCTTAAATTAATTTTTTCACTTACTTGGTTATGGTCTGTAAGCCTTTCAGGGCAGGGGCTATGTCTGTTTTATTCACTCAAACAGTAGACATACCTACACCTAAAGAATAGTAGGCACTCATAGTTATTTGTTGAACAAATGCCCAGAATAAAGTAGAAACTACAGAGATGGGAAGAAAGGGTAGATTTGAGAATTAAGAAGCAGACAAAGACAGAACTTGGTGATTAATTGAGTGATTGAGAAAGTTGTGCTGGGTTAGGGAGGGAAAGATGAAACTTCCAGGGACCTATCTTGAGAGAGGTCAAAACCCAGTTGGTGGTTGTAAGGTGAGTGTGCGTGGGGTGAGGTGAGGTGAGGTGGGGCATGGTAGAAAGGGGTGGGTAAGTGAGTAGCAGAATTAACTCCATCAGGGAAGTAATACAACCTGAACTTTTCCCACAGGTCTGACTCTACTGCCTTTCTGCTTTTGCAAGGTTCATAAACTTTGCTACTCCTTAGGATCACCTGGAGAATCTCTATATCTGGGACCCTCCCTAGACAAATTTAATCTGAGATAGGGGCTAAGGATCAGTATTTTTAAGCTTCTAATATCCTGATCTTCAGCTAAGACCTTTGTCCTAAAATAAGCAATTCCCTTCCTGCCCCCCCTTTTTTCCTTCAAATTTTTAATTTAAATTTGAATTAGTTGACATACAGTGCAATCTTTGTTTCAGGAATGGAATTAAGTGGTTCATCACTTACATACAATAGCCAGTGCTCACATGACGAATGCTCTCCTTAATACCCATCATCCATCTAGTCAATTCCTCACCCACCTTCCTCTGTCAACCCTCTGTTTGTTCTCTAAGAGTCTCTTATGGTTTGTTTCCCCCTTCTTATCCCCCCTCCCATAAGTTCTTCTGTTTTGTTTCTTAAGTTCCACATATGAGTGAAATCATATGGTATTTGTATTTCTCTGACTGACTTGTTTCACTTGCCATAATATACTCTAGCCCCATCCAGATCATTGCAAATGGCAAGATTTCATTCTTTTTGATGGCTGAGTAATATTCCATAATGTATATATACAACATCTTCTTTATTCATTAGTCAATGGACATTTGGGCTCTTTCCATAGTTTGGCTCTCGTTGATAGTGCTGCTATAAACATCGGGGTGCATGCACTCCTTCGAGTCTGTATTTTTGCAGCCTTTGGGTAAATAACCAGTAGTGCAATTGCTAGATTGCAGGGTAGTTTTATTTTTAACTTTTTGAGGAATGTCCATACCGTTTTCCAGAATGGCTGCACCAGTTTGCATTCCCACCAACAGTGCCAGAGAGCTCCCCTTTCTTCCCATCCTTTTAAACATCCCATCCTTTTAAACACCATTTCCCGTGTTGTTATTTTTAGTCATTCTGAGGGGTATAAGTTGGTATCTCATGGTGTTGATTTGTATTTCCCTGAAGATGAGTGATGTTGAGCATCTTTTCATGTGTCTGTTAGCCACCTAGATTTCTTCTTTGGAGAAGTGGCTATTCATGTTTTCTGCCCACTTTTTAAATGGATTATTTGGTTTTTGGATGTAGCAAGGGAAACAAAAACAAAAATGAACTATTGGGACTTCTATGAAGATAAAAATATTCTGTACAGCAAAGGAAACAATCAATAAAACTAAAAGGCAGCCTACAGAATGGGAGAAGATATTTGCAAATGATGTACCTGATAAAGGGTTAGTATCCAAAATCTATAAAGAGCCTCTCAAATTCAACATCCTTCCTGCCCCTTCATTTCACTTGACCTATTCACTGCTGCCCCTCCTGTCCCAAGGGGCAACAGCTGGTTTCCATTCTTCCTCTTTTTTTTTTTTTTTAAAGATTTTATTTATTTATTTCTCAGAGAGAGAGAGAGAGAGAGAGTGAGCACTGGCAGACGGAGGCAGAGGGAGGCAGAGGGGGAAGCAGGCTCCCTGCTGAGAAAGGAGCCCTATGTGGGACTCGATCCCAGGACGCTGGGATCATGACCTGAGCCGAAGGCAGCTGCTTAACCAACTGAGCCACCCAGGCGTCCCACCATTCTTCCTCTTCACCAGGATTGGGTCCTGGCACTGAAAATTCCCTGCAAATATTTGTGCCTCACATTTTCCACTGCCTGGCATGTGTGTCGCTGCCAATATTTGCGTTTTCAACAGGCTGCACTTAATGCAAAAACACCATTTGGTGTGTTTTGCTTAGAAGTTGTACAGGATATGAACTACTTAAGTTTTCCTATTTCCTTTTGAACCTTGGACAGTGTCCAGATGATTCTCTTTTCTCTTTTACATTTTCTTCAAACATTTTGCAATTTGAGCAAATTATATATAGGTCATATATATATATATATGTATATATATATACATATATATATATATATTGCAATTATATAGGTAAATCCAATGATGCAATACCCAACTTCTAATTTCTTGCCAAAAAGCAGGGTGTGTTTTCCTGGTTGCTAGTATGGCAAGGGAGAGTCACAGCATGTGGTACACAAAAACAAAATTGGGCTGCAATTATTTTCTGGGGTGATCCCTGGTGGTTTATCACTTTAGATATTATAGATATTACTACAAGTTTCTCTGGTTATCAAGAGTGCCATCAAACTACTGAAAGTAGTAAGATCGGGAATGCTGAGAAACTAGTGAAGGAAACTTTGTTGTTTATAAATTAATATGCTGAAAAACAATAGGTTTTTTTTCCTTTAGAGTTTGCAGGTGATCTGGCCATAGAGACTATTTTTATCTTATGTTGCTTATTTTGTTTATATACACACTCTTTGGTCCTGAAGACAAGTTTTGTATTTACAGACTTTGATTTATTTTATGGCAAAGCTTCTTGACGTGCTGCTGGGAGGGACATTTTGTCATTTTCTAAATGTTCCTTACTCTTTCCACATTCTATGCTTTTGCTTATACCATCAGTTTTTTAGATTGCTTTTTTATAGAATGGCCATTCTCCATCTCTATGTAGGAGGACTTGCCCAACTTTGAGGGTCTAATGGGAATGGGATTTCCTTCATCTGTCATTTCATGTAGAAGTGACTTTTATCTATACTTGGGTAGAATTTAATTTTTTAAACATTAATTGAAGTTTAATTGAAGTTCATATACTTTGTTCCATACTTAACATACTTACCTAAATGTAAGTGTACAAGTTGAAGAAATTTCACAAGCTGAACACACGTGTGTGACCAAGATTCAGAACGTTACCAGCACCCCAGAAATCTTTCTCCCATCACTATTCCTACCCAAGGGTAACCACAATCCACACTTCAAAGGATACATTAATCTTGAACTTCATAAAAGTGGAATCATAATGTATGCACTTTTTGTATCTAGATTCCTTCCGCTGATATATTTGTGAGATTCATTCATATCATTCTGTGTATTTGTGGATGACTTACTCATTGTGGCTATATGTTACATTGTGTGAATAGACCACAATCTGGTTATGCATCCATGGCCATTTGCTCTTGGAACACTCTATTAGATGTCTTTTGTGAATGTCTGTTTGTTGCATATGTATGCAAGAGTAGAGTTTTGGGCCATAGGGTATGCATATGTAGATACTACCAAACAGTTGTCCTAAGTGATTGTACCTGTTTATCAAACAAGATAATGCACAAGAGTTCCAGTTGCTCCACATCCTTACTGTAATTGGTACATTCTATCCCAGCCTTACATTGAGCACATCCCGCAAAAGCATCTATGGGAGAGTTCCCATTCAAGGCTACACAGAGACCCTGGCCTGACGTATAAAGCAGGGCAATGCCTCTCCCCAATTTTTCTGCCTCATGAGTTTGTTGTTTGTTTGCTTTTGTTTTAAACACACTATTTGAGAAATAAAGTGTTTTCCCAGTTATAAAAATTAAGATGGCATAGAGAGCCTTCTGAGATGTTGGAAATGTTCTAATCTTAATCAGTGTGATGGTTACATGGGCACATATATATGTATAAATTTAAAAAGAATTAAGAGATAATCAACAAATTGGTCAGCCTGACTCCAGTGCTATGCTAACAATCAATGTAAGAAAGAGACTTACATGAATACATATTTGGAGTAGATTCTTTTTTTTTTTTTAAAGGATTTTATTTATTTATTTGACAAAAATCACAAGTAGGCAGAGAGGCAGGCAGAGAGCGGGGGTGGGGGAAGCAGGCTTCCCACTGAGCAGAGAGCCCGATGTGGGGCTCGATCCCAGGACCCTGAGATCATGACTTGAGCTGAAGGCAGAGGCTTAACCCACTGAGCCATCCAGGCGCCCCTCGGAGTAGATTCTTATTAGGCTGGGGAGTAGATTAGTAGAATTAATAGAACTAGTGAATCTGGAGGTTCTCCGTAGAAGCAAATTTACCACTTGCAACATGTAGCCTATTTTTTTCTGCCTTAATCGTCACGCTAGGTTTATCTGGTAAGAAAGAAGCCTTCCTGTGGGGAGAGAAATTAGTGGGCGTTTCTTTCAAAAGCAAGACTATGAATGAAGGGGTGATATTGGTAAACCTTCAGTTTTCTTCAGATTATCATGTTTGTGTCTTATTTATTCTATTGTTATTCGTATCGGGCGTTCTGAGCTCTAGAGTCTAGGAATGAAATAAAGATAAAACATAGGTATAGGGACGCCTGGGTGGCTCAGTTGGTTGAGCGGCTGCCTTCGGCTCAGGTCATGATCCCAGCGTCCTGGGATCGAGTCCCACATCGGGCTCCTTGCTCGGCGGGGAGCCTGCTTCTCCCTTTGCCTCTGCTGCCACTCTGTCTGCCTGTGCTCGCTCGCTCTCTCTCTCCCTCTCTCTCTGACAAAATAAATAAATAAGTTAAAAAACAAAGAACAAAAACAAAAAAAACCCATAGGTATAGAAGTCTTAAAAAAAAAAGTTGTTAGTTCCAAAGCAATACTGCCACCTATTGGTACAAAAAGAGAACTATACCTTAATGTTTAATCGGCAAGTGGTAATTATGATGCGGAGTCCCAGGCAATTAACCCTGGACAAAAACTAATGTTACTTCAGCACTTTCACCCTGCTGTGCCCCCAGAGCCTCCCCCCCAGAGATAAAGCTCATAGTATTCTTAAAAGTATGCCACAAAACCAAATACATTGTAGGGCATTGTAAGTGCCTCCGGAAAGCTGGAATCACTGCCTCCATTTGCTTGAGAGAAACCCGTTTCATTGTCAACTATCATTCCACACAACAAGATTTGAAGATCAAAACACTACTTTTTCTGTTCTGTATAGGAGTAAATTCTCCCAGTAAATCTTACATGTATTAAAAGATATGTGTCCTTCCTATGTTTTGCTTAATGATATATTTATTTGGCAAATCCTACTTTATTCATTGACTTCCATTTATTAAACTTTATTATTTTTTATTGCTGGACATAATAAAGTTTTACTGTAACATGAAAA